>JAAFCF010007112.1:4222376-4275957 GCA_013389785.1 Helicorthomorpha holstii
ACATCTAATTTGGTTGTTAAAACATCTAATTTGGTTGTTAAAACATCCAATTTGGTTGTTAAAACTCTAATGTGGTTGTTAAACATCTAATTTAGTTGCTAAAAATTTAATTTGGTTGTTAAAAATCTAATTTGGCTGTTAAAAATCTAATTTGGCTATTAAAAATTTAATTTGGCTATTAAAAATCTAATTTAGCTATTAAAAATTTAATTTGGCTGTTAAAAATCTAATTTAGCTATTAAAAATTTAATTTGGCTGTTAAAAATCTAATTTGGCTATTAAAAATTTAATTTGGCTGTTAACAATCTAATTTGGCTGTTAAAAATCTAATTTAGTTGTTAAAAATCTAATTTGGTTGTTAGAAATCTAATTTGGTTGTTAAAAATCCAAGTTGGTTATTTAACACCTATTTTGGTTGTTAAAAATTCTATTTCGTGTTAGAAATCAAAGTTTGCTGTTAAAATCTAGTTTGACTATTACAAATTCAGTTTGGCTATTAAAAATCTGATTTGTTTATTAAAAATTCAATGTTATAACTGTGTATTAATTAGTAAACTTTCAAATTAACGAAATCAAATTCGTTGTACTGAATAAAATAAAAAAGTGTCAAATTACAAAAGCATTTACTGCACTGCCATTAAAAATTCGGTTAAAAAATAACCGTTAAGGTTAATAAACTAATTTACATAGGTAGATATCAATTAGTTTCTGTTGCATTAACAGAAGCTACTATTGCATAATGACGTTTTACTAAAAGTAATTGCTAAACTTTACATAACACAAATAAGTTAATCTTGGATAACAATTAGTGTTAAATTATTTTAATTTTAATGTTATTTCATTTTCCACAGTTTCTTATCAATCGCAATGGAATATAATCCAAAATCTATTAATATTCAACAAATAGCTATTTTATATTAACTTATTTTATATTAACATATTCAATTTAGTTGATAACTAAGTTAAACTTAACTGCGTAGAAAAATTTATTATAAAAAATCAAGAGCTGAATTTTAATTAATTTGGTAACTGATAGTAAACAGATCCGTGTTATTATGTGCACGGAATAAAATTAATAGCGTTGATGTTGATAAATTATATCAGATTTAAGGGTACTTTTTCTTTATTTATTTTTTGTGTTACTGATTTTATGTAACTGAATTTTAAGAATCATGTCAAGTTGTGTTATTTATGAGAGCGTAATAAAATGCTAAGACGATAAACGCAGACCAATAATAAAGTAATGTTGAAAAATGAAAATCTCCCCTCTTGGTCAGGGAAAACCCTGAAAACTTTTAACTTGAAAATAGAGGGGTTTGGCCTTCCCAAACAATAATATTACAAAGGGATTTGTGACATGTCCAGTTTATCACTTTTTTTTACCATACAACAATCTATTTTTTTTCCATATTGAAAGCCTTACAGCAAGTTCGTTTTAGTGGTTAATAAATACAGTTAGGTTATTAGCTAACTTATTGGACGATGGTCATCGCCTTTCAAACTAGTAAAACAATAGACAAGGTTAAAAAAAAGTTGCCAATGTCGTTCAATAATCTCAATCAATTTAATGTTTAATGATTTTTTATAACCTGTATTTAATTTTTTACTGATGTTAGTTATTTATTTTTAAATTTGATGTTTTATTTAGTTTTTAGTAGATCTTCTTCAGAATTATTTTAATTTTTTATGATGTAATTTTTTTTTATTTAATTTTGATTTTAAGTTATCTTTTTAATTAATTTACTTTAATAAAATTTAAATGTTGAAACTTACCATGTTATTTTTTGGGTCCTAGAATGATACTTTTTGAGTCCTTTGTCTTAAAATGTTTGATTTTAATTTTTTAACAAGCAAAATTTGACTTTTAAAAACAGTTAAAAATACCACAAATTTAATTTTAAAAACCAAATATTGTATTGAGTTTTAAAATACCAACTGTTGAGTCTTAAAATGCCAAATTTTGCCTGCACTAAGTCTAAAATAAAAAAGCCCTTTTTGTTAAGTCAAATAAACTAACTTAATTCATCATATTAAAATGCCCATTTGAGCTATAAAAAAGTAAATTGTAAATCCTAGAAACAAATTTTTAATTCGCCAAGGTGACTTTTATTATTGTATTTTAACTGTTAAATTTACCTGTTCAATCTTCAAAATTTTATTCGTTTGTTAGCTTCAACTAAAAGCAAAAATTTAAAGTGAATTCCATATTTATTTTGAATTATTAATAAATAGAAATGACGGTATGCACATGTTTATTATAGCACACTTTATGAAATGTTGGTGTCTCGATAACTTACATGTATTTTGCATTTGCTAAAAGTCACATTGTTGTGAATTTAATAGCAGTGATTGATGAGTCTTGCTGCAGACCACAGTTGGTCTGACCGGTTCTTCTTCAAGTTTCTCAAATCTCAGAGTTGAAAGCACTATACCTTTATAGCAATAACCGGAGATGCATTTGACAAATGTGTATAATGTACGAATATTTACAATAATAATTATGCAAAATCGGTCAACAGCCGTTGTTGTGATAGAAACAGTTTACACACTTAATGGTCAACCTTTATAGGGTCAACTGTGATGAACAGTACATATAATAAAAATCAATTAAAAAATAGAAATCATTTTATTTTAACTATTTGAAAACGTTAATAAGTAAAATACAAGATTTAGCTACAAAATTTTCAAATTAATTTTGATTTTATAAAAGTTCAAAACTTTCAAAAGGACCACATAGGCGGTTCCTGGACCGCAGACTGGCCATCATAATTGAGGTCTACACACCACATAATATTAAAAAATTAAGTTATAGAAAATAATTACTTGTTTAAAAGCCATCATATAAATTGCAATACTTAAAAAAATAGTTGACTAATTTTTTTTATTATTAAAACAAATTTTATTGTTAAACTTAGTGATTATGTTTAATATTTATTGTATGATAATAATCTTAAGTGGTGTTATAACAACTTTCTAGTTAACATTTACTTAATCGTTAAAGCAAGTTCAGCAAGTTTGCATATTTGATTTGTTTATTATTTTGTATTCGATAAAAAAATCAGATTGTTATATAAATTGAAGTGCATTTTTTTTATTTTTTTTGGTATTTTAAGTGATAAATTGGTTGTGTTTTCTGCTTAGTAGTCATGTCACTATAAAATTAACTGCTGGCATAATTTTTTACTTTTAGTGGCCGCTAACTGGAACCTTGAACTTTTCGCCTGTTTAAATGTCCTTCAATGCATCCTTGTTTTAGCTTTTACTTTAACTATAATAATACACACACAAAAAAGTAAACCGTTATCAGCTGCTTACATCAACAGTGAAAACGCATTTTTTTTTATTTCTTTTATTGTTTTTTTCTCAGCTAAGAAAGAAAACCAGATCTTAGTTTTTATAAATAATGTAATTAATATCTATATGGAATTTCCTAACTTAAAAACTAAATATAAGCGTGATGCTATAGTGCTGGAATGTTTTTATAGTAAATCTTGCAAAAATGACCTAGAAAATTAAGTTTCTCAGATTTTAATGACAACCTATACTGATGTCAAAGCTAATTTTAGTTTATGACAGCAAAAAAATTCTCACAGAAATCAGCTCTTCACCAGGTGTTATTAAGTGCAATATTGTGGCATTGATAAGTAATACGTGTAATGGAAAATTGAGAGTCAACAACTTTCAAGTGCAGAAATGACTAATTTATTGAATACGTCATAGATCATTTAAAAGTTAAAATTTCAGGACTCCAATTACAAGTATACAAACTTGTGTAATTTTTTGCCTGAAAAACAAATTTCTAGTAATCAAATTCTATTAATTTATTATTGAATAAAATCTATTAATTTATAAGTGAACAAACATATATTAACTTATATTTTGGTCACTAAGTTTGTCATTAATTAAAATTTAACTTGGTCATTAAATTTATCATCAATTACAATTTATTTTGGTCACTAAATTTGTCATTCATTAAAATTTGATTTGGTCATTAAATTTATCATCAATTCCAATTTATTTTGATCACTAAATTTGTTATTAATTAAACTTTAATTTAGTCACTAAATTTATCATCAATCCCCATTCATTTTGGTCATTGAATTGGTTCTCAATCAATATTTTTCTCATTGAATTTATCATTAATTAAAATTTGATTTGGTCATTAAATTTATCATCAATTCCAATTTATTTTGATCACTAAATTTGTTATTAGTTAAAATTTAATTTGGTCACTAAATTTATCATCAATCCCCATTCATTTTAGTCATTAAATTGGTTCTCAATCAATATTTTTGTCACTAAATTTATCACTAATCACAATTTATTTTGGTCACTAAATTTGTCATGAATTAAAATGTTTTGGTCAATAATTTTATCATCAATTATAATTTATTTTGATCACTAATTTTTTCATCACTCTCAGGTTATTTTGGTCACTAAATTGATTCTCAATTAATATTTTTGGTCACTAAATTGATTTTCAATCAATACTTTTGGTCACTAAATTGATTTTCAATCAATACTTTTGGTCACTAAATTGATTCTCAATAAATATTTTTAGTCACTAAATTGATTCTCAATCAATATTTTTGGTCACAAAATTGATTCTCAATCAATATTTTATGTCACTAAATTGATTCTCAATCAATATTTTATGTCACTAAATTTTATATTAAATTTTATTTTGTAATTTATTATTAATCACTATTTATATGGGTTACTAAATTTATCATTTATTATTGAATAAATTTAATATGCAACAATCCAATTATGTTTTCAGTAATCAACTTCTCTAAACTTATTAAAATAGCTTTAAAAAAATACTAAATTTCATAAACTTGTTTAATCAGCGTTACATTAAATTAACAACGTAATTACTGAGCAAACATGTTTTACAACTTACATTGACTATTATGCTAATTAAGTTCCTTAAAAAGCAATATTCCTACACGCATTAAATTTCGATTTTCATAAAAACAAAAAACTTGTTTTATTAATTCAATCTGGTTTTTACGTTTTAACCTGATCTAACCCTTCACCTGTAAGAAGTCCAACTTGAATATTATGTTTAATGCTATTAGTCATCATACAAGTTCTAGTCAGCCACGAATGAAGAACTCGTGACTATTGACAATTTGACAAGCAGTGTAACTTAAATGTTAATTGCTTATTTTGATGTTTTTCATTGTACTTAAATGAAGAAAAAAAACTTCAACCTTGTAGAAGGACATTAAGATACCTGCGTAATTTATAGATGCTAAACTAAGATATAAATGATCGTGAGTGAAATTGTTCCAACCGGCGACAACCAATGACGCCATTTATTTTGCCATTGTCTTTTATCTTTTTTCTTTAAATCCAATTACGTGAACTGCACTAGCGATTAGATTTTTTTTACTCAATGAATTAATTTTTTTTGGTTATAATCGATTAATCGCTTCCGTTTCGTATGCGACCACCCAATTAAATACAGCAAAGATAAAAAAAAAAGATTTTTTAAGTACTGTATTTAATGGAGCTTATCATTATCCGACATTACTGATTATAAGTTACTATACAGCTACACCCAAATATGCTGTTCAAATGATTAGATAATTATAAAGAAGCAAAAATAAAAACAGTAATTAACCACAAAAAAAATTATTTCAATTGCACAATGATCATTAATTTAAGAAATGTCTCAGTTACAATTTTCTTAATGTTTCATTCAACAGAAAGTTAACACCCATTGAGTGTCCAGTATTTCCATTGAATTTTTTTAATAAATTGACTACTTAATATTTTAAAAAATTAATCTGCAATTTATTACACAATTGTTTCCTCTTAAAAAACGGTTTTGTAAATTACGCATAAAAATAACAAACAACTCAAATTTTTGTTTTAATTTAATGCAATGACTTTATTGAATTATCACAAAAAAAGTTACAAAAAACTGAAGAAAAAAAACAGTCATTCCCACACCATATATCGCCAATTGGAATTTTTTTTAATATTTTATCAACTTTCATTTTTGTTTAATTTTAACCTTGAATGGGTAATTGGTAAAGCAACCTTGCAGATGGTCTAACATAAGATTGTGACTGAGCAGCAAAAAGTGATCGTGCATTGACACCTGGGTAACTTCTAGTGCCTTTTTGACTGTGGGAACGGCATGCTAAGCATGGAGAGGAACCGTAGCTTGCAGCAGGATAAGTGTTAAAATACCTAACATGATTGCTTGGGAGTCTATATTGGTAATAAGTGTTAGCAGGATATGGATTTTGGTAAGAGACAGATGGTTGCAATGGTCCGGAACTTATAAAGGTGTGGCCATGGATGAAGGGTTTAGGGAGAGGCTGCTGGGTTGTTACTTTGACAGGTGTAGCAATGGTTACTGCTGGAATTATGGATGGTTCTATTTTCCCTGAAGAAATAACAGATTGGGTTCCAGTTAAAGTAGGAATAGGTTTAGGTACATAAAATTTTGGTGGATCAAATACCTTTGGTTTATTGAAAGGGAGTGGATATGTACCAAATCGGGTTTGTTGATGGCCAATAGGTGAGGGCAAGAGAATGGATGGATTACCACCAAATGAGCTGGCAAAACCTCCAGATCCTCCAGAAAAGGAGCCACCAGATGAGTGTGAGCTTGAGCTGGAACTAGAACTAGAGCTGCTTGAAGAAGATTGTTGTGAGCTGGAGCTAGAGCTGCTTGAAGATGCTTGATGTCCACCCGAACCACCGGAAATGACTGCAGGAATAATGCCAGTTCCAACTGTTTGTAATGTAGGAATTGGATAAACACCACCACCAATAGCTGACCCACCACCTAATACTGAACCTCCTTGGCTTGATCCACTTGAGAAAGAGCCTCCAGATGATCCATGGTGTCCGCTTGAGAATGAACCACCAGATGATCCATGATGTCCGCTTGAGAATGAACCACCAGATAATCCATGATGTCCACTTGAACCGCCAGATACTATTGTGGGAAGTCCACTGATGATTCCAGTTGTCTGCACTGTGTGGATTGGATATACAGTTCCGCCTAATGATGAGCCTGAGGACTGATGTCCGCTTGAAAAAGATCCACCTGAAGATTGTTGTCCACCAGAGAAGGACCCTCCTGAAGATGACTGATGTCCACTTGAGAAAGAACCATCTAATCCTGATTGCTGGCCAGTTGAACCACCAGAGATCACAGTAGTAACTCCAGGTCCAAAAGTTTGGAATGTGTGAACTGGATAAACTCCGCCAGTTACCTTTGTACCACCAGATGAGAAGCCTCCGCCAGATTGGTGTCCACCTGATGATTGATGACCACTTGAAAAGGATCCACCGGATGATTGGTGACCACCTGAAAAGGAACCACCTGATGATTGATGGCCTCCTGAGAAAGATCCACCTGATGATTGATGGCCTCCTGAGAAAGATCCACCTGATGATTGATGACCTCCTGAGAAAGATCCACCTGAATTTGTTTTATGTCCACTTAAGAAAGATCCTCCAAAAGGTCTTTTATGTCCACTTCCACCGCTGGAAACCACTGTCAAAACTCCACCACTAACTACAGGTCCTGTACCAACTGTTTGGATTGTGTGAACTGGATAAACACCACCAGACTGTTGTCCACTTAAAAAGGAGCCACCTGAAGACTGCTGTCCACTTGAAAAGGAACCACCTGATGCCTGTTGGCCACTTGAAAAAGATCCACCAGACTGATGTCCACCAGAGAATGAGCCACCTGAAGACGATTGATGTCCTCCTGAGAAGGAGCCACCAGATGATCCTTGATGTCCACTGGAGCCACCAGAGATAAAGGTAGAACCACCACTTCCAAACCCAGTTCCAGCTGTTTGAAATGTATGAACTGGGTATCCAGTAACTTTTAAGCCACCTTGTGAGCCACTTAAGAAAGAACCACCAGATGATTGGTGTCCACTGGAAGATGAAGATGATGCTGATTGACTACTGGAAGATGATGCTGATTGGCTACTGGAAGATGATTGTTGTCCACTGGAACCACTTGAGAATGAAGAATCTCCACCGCCAAAGCCAGTTTGGAATGTATAAATTGGATAAGTTGGTAAGCTACTGTACGTGCCAGCTGAAGCTGAAACACCTGATCCAGCATTGTCTGCCCCAGTATTAGTTGATTGGTAAGTGTTTACAGTTGCACCTGCTACACCTGTGTCACTGGTAACCCCAGTTGCAACTCCACCTCCATTATTAGTTGTTGTAATAGAAGTTTGGTAAGTGTTTACAGGCAATTCATAGACAGTTTGTTGAGGTTGTTGTGCACTTGTAAGTGTAATTTGTGGTTGTTGACTCTCAACTGCAGTATTGATACCTACTTGCTGTTCAACGGTGGTTGAAACGGCACCAGCTGCATCATAAGTACCCTGTTGACTTCCTTGAGCTTCAGCTCCTTGTTGGTTATAAGATGTTTGATCAACACTAGCTACGGCTGGGTATGCCTCCTGTTGGGTTAATGTTGTTTGAACCACTGATGTTTGTTGTGGTTGAGTTTGGCTCACAGTTTGCTCCTGGGTAGCTCCTCCTAAGTTCTGTTGATCTGCCCCATATGATTGTGAGGAGAAACTGGAAGCTGATGATGCAGATGATGAAGAGGAAGAAGAAGAAGATGAGGAGGAGGAAGAGGATTGACTATGACCCTGTTGAGCTGCTGCTGCTGCTGCTCCAGATCCAGCTCCAGAAGAAGTGTATGAAACGTGAACTGGTTGTCCACTGGTTGGCGATTGGAATTGAAAGTGTCCACTTACACTGCCATCTGGATGAGTAGACTGAGAAGTGTAGCCATGTATGGCATCAGGCACAAGATGATGTTGTGATGAGCCATATGAATAACTCTTATGACGTGCTTGGCCAAAGGCTAAAGCCAAGACACAGCTCCATACAATCTGAAAAATAATTTTGGATTAATATAAGCTAACTTACTGCACAAATTAATATAACAATATTGTACCTTAAAATATTTATTAAATTAACTAATTTTTTGTAAAATAATTTCAGAATAAAGTTCAAATGTAAAAAAATAATATTTTTTTTTAATTTTAAATAGTAAAAGTACGATTTATTGGTATAAATATAATATTTAAAATTTAGGAATGCTAATGTAAATAATTACAAATAACACAGAAAGTAAAAGTAAATAAAATTAAGATTTTAAATTGTAATTACAAAAAAAATTAAATTGTTGAAACATTTAAATTCGTGTGCAATCTTAATTAATGTGGTTAAGATTTGTAATCAAAATACCAGAAAAGGCGTAATCTGGTTTTAATATCATATTTGTATTTAAAAAAGTTGATCACGATTTGACTTAATAGGTTCAAGATCAGACAAGGCCAGCAATTTAAAAGTTAATACCATCATCAGTTATTTTTATAAAATAATAAATAAGTGACAGAAAATATTTAAATCTAATAAAAAATAGCAACAAAAAATAAACAAAGAATTACAGCTTAATTTAAAACAATAAAACTAATAAAATTTAGAAAATAATTTTTTTTTATAGTTTTAGAATAAGAAAAATTTTAATAATATTTTGCGACTTGTGTAAATTGTTTTTAAAATGTTAAAATTTTATGTCAACTCACCAGCAGCTTCATTATTTTGTCCAGTTGTTAAAAAGTTTGTCTTCACTCTTCAGTGTTTTGATACAACTGACTGACCAGCCAATATGTTCAGCTTGGTTAAATACAGCACAGAGCTGCTCTTCACTAATTTCTCACATTATAAGAAACTCCCCAAGTCGATCTTTTTATTCCTTGACCCTCCCACATTCCCACTTCATCCCACAGCCACCTTTACTAACCTTTCTCACTTTTTCATGCAATTGGTTTCTAAACCGGATTGTAATTTATTCCACTCTCACTTGACCAATGGTAGAGTTCACGGCTACTACACACAGAATAATACATTAACAATCTGATGTTAGCTTTTTCTTTTTTTTTTGTTTAAGATTATGTTTCTGTTGAAGATGATGAATTTGTCGCTTGCTGCATGATAATATTATCATTGGCAGAAGAATATCTATCATTTAGCAAAAACACACAAAACTTCAGATACTTTTACCTGACGTTTTCTTTTAAAATTGTCAAAATATTTTGAAGTTAAAAATATTACAAAGATTTTGATTAAAGACGAAATATTTAGTCTTTGCTACTAAATGGCTGCAGATTTAATTTTTTGAAATGTAAAAATAGTGTTCTGAAATGGTACCAAATGCATTAGGAGTGAAAAAGTGGTATAAATTGCATTAAGAGTGCCAAATAATATACTGATAAATTGCAAAAAAAAAGCAAAATAGTTTGCAAACTAGTCTACACTGCATTAAGAATTTAAATGATGTTTAAATTATATTTGAATTAATATAAATTGCATTTAAGGTCATCTATAGAAATACATTCAAAGTGGTATATGTTGCTTTAGAAGTGCTATATTTTGTGATAATAGTAGTATAACGTGCGGTGCTTTGAAAGTAATACATTTTGCTCTGAAATTTGTCTAAATTACATTAAAATTTGTCTAAATTACATTAAAATTTGTCTAAATTACATTAAAATTTGTCTAAATTACAATAAAATTTGTCTAAATTACATTAAAATTTGTCTAAATTACATTAAAATTTGTCTAAATTACATTAAAATTTGTCTAAATTACATTAAAATTTGTCTAAATTACATTAAAATTTGTCTAAATTACATTAAAAGTGATCAAAATTACTTTATAAGTGGTAAAAATTACTTTATAATAAAAATTACTTTATAATTGGTAAAATTTACTTTATAAGTGGTAAAAATTACATTAAAAGTTGTCCAAAATGCAATAAAAGTGGTAAAAATTACGTTACAAATAGTAAACATAAAGATTTTAAAAATTGCATTAGAAGTGGTGTGACATACTGTATATAAAACAATAAAATTTGTCTAAAATACATTAAGAGTGGTCTGGAAAGTTAAATACAGTACTTCATATTTCAAATTTAAACTATGACTAATGCCTTCTAGAATTTAGACCATTGCAATTGTGAAATTTACCTAAAATAAATGTTGTTTAAATTACTTACATACAGTATGCTTAGCTTATACTAAATGCTATTTTGTATGCATATATTAAAACAATGCATAGAATAAATTTATGACTAAAACGTGCATGAATAAACTTTTAGTGTTAATAACTTAAAATGCCTTGCATACATTTAACTTAAGTAAAATTGCCTTACTTTATAAATGTGGACTATAAGAGAAAAATTAGTTAGTGGTAATTTTATAAAGTAATTGCGGTTATTATTTTGTCTCTGGGAATCCACAATCTGTGTCTTATGTAATTTTCTTATTTATGTAGAAAAAAAAATAATTATTTGTTTATTAAAGGAAGATCAAATAATTTTTTTTTATTTTATTTATAAAAGTTGAATGGCTTTTATATAAATTTTAAAAGGAGAAAGGGTCTGTTTTGAAGTTTGAAAGGGAATTAAAAATATAAAAAGCTTGAGGTGTAGAGAAACTAGTTTGCACTTGACTTTGAATTGTGAAATGACTAGTTTTTATGACATTTTTTTTCTTACAACGTAATGGGGATTTCAAACTTGTAATCAGCTCTTTAAAATCCACAATTTATGTTGGAAATCTCCTTATATAGCTACGTGTACAATCGAATGAGACCCACAGACCCTCCACGAACTTGAGTCATAATAAACGTGGGTCACTATACCACAACATTTTACAGCTGAGCACTGTTGACGCTCTGAAAACGGTTGAATATAAAGCGAATTTACTTATAGATTAGCAAATAAATGTGTCTTAATCGAATTTTTATTATTTCCTGATTTAACTAAATAAAAGATTATTTTATCTAAATAAACTTAAATAAGTTAATATATGAAATCTAAACGGCTGCGTGCCACGGACCAAAATCTGATGCTTAAAACAATTTTGTGATTAAACTTTCATTTCTAAAAGAATAAATTATGATTTTAACAATCGACATTTAGAAGACAGTAGTTTTAAAGTGTAATTGTGTTATCATTAAACACTTTATATCTGGCTTTTAAAACCCATAATCAGACTTTCGTTAAAATCACCAGTGAGATTATTTTCAGTGTCCAGGTAAAGTTAAACCAACCAGATTCTACCAAATAGTTTTTTCATGAGTGCCAAGTTCACTGCATAATCTCACCAGATAATCTATATTACCGTAACTTAAGAATTACCATGGAATAATTGCTTATGTTCAACTAGTTTCATTGCAAATCAAACGGTTCAATTCTTATTATTTTTTTGATTAAAAACTATGGTTGTTTAAACTTGGCAACAGGTTGTAAACTGGTTGTCTAAAGAGTAAAGAGTTCTCAGCATTATTGGTCCCTGGGCAAATGCATTAATTAGTCTATATTAGCACAGACTGCAGACACTAGATCGAGTAAAAGTTCGTATGATAAAGTAGCAAATGATTGATTACATCTGCCAAATATTCGGCAATTCTCAATAAATCAGAAAATACTTTAAACTTTTCACTGAGTTTAATTTCTAAACGTTTATTTCTTTTTCTGTAATTCGTTTAACTTTGGGTTATATTAAAATTGCTAATTATGTGAAAGTAATGACTGGGGAAATCTATGTTCTTAAATTTGTGACTATGAACGAGAAAAATGAAAGGACATTTTTATAATTTTTATGTAAAGGAGATAACGCAGACAAAAAGATAAAGATGTGCATAGTAACCAAACTGCTTAAAATACAGAGCGCATTAAAAGTTCATCTGAAGTTCATCCCAAACAAAGTAGAAAATTCGAAGAATAGCCCAATTGATAATGTCAAAAAATTCTAAGCCCCGCCTATAAACTTCAACGGATGAAAGTAAAACAGAAAAATTATTGACTGAAATAAAAATTAAAGAAAAAAAAAACAAGCCATTTAAAAAACTACCTGTCGTCGACTCAAACTGGATTGATACCTCCTTTAACTTATTAACCGTCTTCAAATTTGACATTTTTCAATAAATTTTTAAACGTTAAAAAAATCTAAATGTTTTAAGAAGAAGTTATTATGTATTGCTAAAAGTTTAAAAGAATCCTATATAAGATTTGATTTCATAAATAAATTGTTGCTATAATAGCAAATATTTATAATAAAATTAATAGAATAAGTACATTTCATAAACTTACTTATAATATGATGCCCATATCCCAATTTCGAATTCAATTTAGTGTAAAAAACGTCCTATTTAGTTCTTTGAAGTCACGTTTAATTTTCAAGATCATTGTAAACCTTTGAAACCAAATTTCGTCACTTAAAAGAAACTGCCTAAAAAAAAAATTTTAATCATTATCAAGCTTTCATACAAATTATTTTAATTTTGTAATGTGAAAATAATTACTGTTTTAAAAGGTCAATTTCAATCACTTGAAACATGTTTGGACGCCCTAAGTTGTACGTCGACTTAAAATTATATATGGCATTAACAAATCCTAGTTCCTGTCACAAGTAAAAAGTGTAGTTTATGAAATTTAAAACAAATTTTAGTAGTATGAAATTTAATTTATCGCCAAATAGGTGGCAAAAATAAAAACGACATTCAGATGCAATAAGAAAAATTTTGTACAAAATGTTTCAACTTTTGCGAAAAATCAATTCTAAAACGAAATGGTGGACAAACCATCAAAATGCGTTTTTTCGCATTTACTTCATATGAATCTTCTTTTCAGACAAAATCGGAAACCATAGTTTCACCGTGTCAGTTCAGTTATATTGACTGTTTACAGCTCAGCTATGTTGACAGCTTAAAAAATGTTTTGAAAGCAGCAAACTTCGTTTTAAATGATTTGCAATAATTGATAATTATTTACTATACAGTGTAGTGATGATGTAAAATTTTGATGCTCAATTGTAAAATTGTGAAAGTAAAGGCTACACTTAAGATGATTATGCTATTAAATAATCCTAACTAATCAAAATTTCATTGTACCACTATACTGTTTAATATTACCTCAAATAATATCTTAAAATCCACCATTTTTAAATTCTAACATACACAAAATTGAGTCAACTACTAAAAAAACATAAAAAAATATTAAGATTTACGCAATTTGATACATAGGATTTAGCAACTTGACTCATTTTTCACTTGACTTTCTTTAACGCCGTTCCAATTTGACAGTTGTTAACCTGAAAAGTTTTTAAACAAATTCACGGATGTTAAACTCGTATTATTTTCTTTATACATTAATATAAAAACTAACATACCTTTGTCGCGAATCTCAAAGAACTCAGTGTTTCGGTAACTGCTTCTTCTTCGGGAGAAACATTGACAAACATCAAAGTTTTGCTGTTTCCCCCTAAGCAGTTCATGAGTAGATGAGTCAGTTTGGAATTTCGGTAAGGAACATGTTCTGCCTAAAATTTATTATTAAAACTTATAACTTTCATGTATACAAAGTAAGAATAAAATATTTGACCTTTTGTGCCAAAGCCATAATCACATTTCCTAAGTTGGATAGTGATTTGTTGATGTTTTTCGTCTCTTTCAAGCGATCCCCTTCAGATCCCGATTCCTTAAGTCTTTCACTTCCAGCCAAATCAACAAGATTTAAAGTTCCTAATCAAGAAGCAAACAAAACAATCAAAAACGAAAACAAAAACCAATTTAATCCGACTATTCCCTATACCTATTAATGACTCCCCAGTCAAACTATTGTTTCCCGTCAAATGTAATTGAAAAACTGAGTGCGACCGAGACGAATGATCGTTACATAAGGTGGCAGCAACTGCTCGATTCTTATGAGCTGTTTTTAAAAGCTGACCAATCTTTAAAAACATACGCAATTTAAAAACTAACATTCTATAACTTAATTTCACTTTTAAGTTTCATGAAACGTACCTGGTCTTCACAGGTGATGTCTATGGTGGTTAAATTGGTTACATAGACTTCATTTTTCGTGTCACCCATTCGAATTTCATGTGGCAGAGAATCTTTGCCGCTGCATAACAAATCACGAATTCCTTCATTATACACTTCTAAAAATGTCGATTTCATATCATACTAAAATAAATAAATAGATCAAATTAGCAACAGTCGTTTCACTAAATCAATAGTAGCGATTCCTTACATGCCATCCTTTCGATTCCAAATAAGAAATGCTTTTAAATATCTGGCAAACTGCTCGGCCAATCACGCCTGTTTCATTAGGCTTATACGATGGTGGGCCTTCCATCGTATACGTTTTGCCGCTTCCAGTTTGCCCGTACGCAAATATACATACATTGTAGCCGTCCAATGAGCTCTAACGTTTCAAAATTAAAAAAAGAACAGATTACATGATTGTTAAGCATATAAAAAACAAAATTCAGTTACCTGTACTAGCTGAGAAATTTCATTAAAAATATCGGTCTGTGTAGCAGATTGATTGAACACACGATCATATGAAAACTCCACCTTTTTAGGTTTCTGTGTAAACAAAACAATAACTGCAGATTAAAGACTAAACCATTTCGTAAAATAGGCAAAATTTGTTTACGCTATTATTTGTTGGTGCGTTGATTATTAACTGGTTGTTGACTTCTTCTGGAAATGAAATGGCAATTTTGGCTGGGTCACTTCCTTTGAAGGGTCTTACTCGGCAGAAAACACGAATGTTGCCCTAGAATTAAGTTGTAGAAATTCAGATATTGTAATCAAAATGTTTTCAAAAAATTACTTTTAATTCTTGAACTTCATTGTGAAGCTTTCTTCTTATAGCTTCAGCCTCCCAGATTTCAGCTTCTTGAACTTTCATCTGGCTTTTAAGCTGTTCAATTACAGCAGCGAGACTAGCGTTTACTTTGTCTAGAGATTCGATTTTTGATAGACCCGCAGATACTTGAGCCTAGAAAGATCATATATTATTAAAATAAATAAAGATACACTTCGAGCATAGTTATTCCAGGTGTTTTAAAAGGAGTGTTTAGAGGTACGGTACATAAAAGTTAAATAAATGAAAGCAATTCGGTAAAATTTAACTCGCTTAAAAAGCCTGTCATAAGGTAATGCTGGTATAAAACTAGAAATTTTACAACCTTGGTCATGCTTATTTCTTCTTTTAAAGAACCATTCTCCGTCTCCAAACGAAGATTGGCCATTTTGAGAGACGACATTTGTTCTTCTTTTAATTTCAATTTCATTTCCAATCCAGCAATATCTCCTTGAAACTGAGAATTCTTGCTTTCCAACTGCATTATAGTTCTCTCCTTGTCACTATAAAAAAGATATTAAATTTAATTGACTACTTATATTTATCAATAAAGAAACTATTTCTTACTTAATCTCTGACTGCAAAACAGAGATTTGACCCGATAGTTGAGCGCTTTCATTTGATTTCGCCGTTGAAACTTGTTTTACTCTGCTGTTCTCGTCTTGTAATTTTAACAGGACATCAGCCATGGAATCTACTTTAGACTGCAAGTCAGTGTTATACTTGACATATTGTTTCATAGCCATTTCTTGATCTTCAACTCTGCCTTTTAAATCCCATGCAGGACGTTTACCACCTTTAGTCACAGCTACAGAACTCAAATTAGTAAATGAAACGGTACCACAAATTCGAACCCCAAACTTACGAACTGAAACAGAAGCTTTGCTGCTTTGTTTCTCAGCCAAATTAAGAGCACTTGGAGCCTTGTACAATCTACTAGTAGCTATAAAACAAGAACAGTCATATAACAAAATTTACTTTATCATATAACAAAATTTTAAGTCACCTGCTCGGCCCGTGTCATTCGTTGATGCCGTTTTGTCGGCTAAACTAAGAGTACTCGGAGCTCTGTGCAATCTACCAGCAGCTACAGAACAGGAAGATTAAAATAGTATAGTTCTTTTAATAAAAGTTTAGATAAAATTAAGTCACCTGCTCGACCATTGTCATTAGTTGGTTTTTTGAAATTTTCTTTATTATCTAGACGGAAGTTTCTTGTGCTTTCCACTAGTGAACTAACCGATTGTGATCTTCGTAAAGTTCTCTTAGGAACAACATCACGCTTTTTCAACTCCTAAAGGGTAACACGTTTATTATCACAAGTGAAAGCTAACAACATCAAACAACATTTACTTGTAAGTGATCTTGATTAATATCCAAACGACTTCGTTTGATATCCTTAAATTTAATTTAACATGTGAGTATACGAGTTAAGGATTGAAAGCTATTAAAATAATGACAAATTTTTTACCATTTTTGGTCCCTCATTGCTGTTATTAAGGCGTTTAGTTTGCATCGGCGTTGGCAGTTTGGACCCAAATCCTACTTTTGTTTGACTCATTTTTATTTGCCAAATGTAACCATAAATGTTCTTAAAGTCGGAAATCGACTTTGTCGTTAAAACATGAAAAATTAATTAACACAAACAGATAAAATTCGTTTATCAGTCTTCGCATGCGGAAAACATCGACACCGATAGTACACACGTAACGGCTTCTTCCTTGTTTCCACCGTTTGAATTTAAGCAGAGATTAATCCTATTGGCTTATTTGAGGATTTCACGGCTCAACGTACGCTTTACAACGGCTTTCGCATTAGTATAATAATTAAACGTAAATAAATTGGTCAAATTGGTTATAATAAATTTAAAGTAAATAATAATAATTAAAAAGGTTAATAATGGTGCTTTAAAGCAATAAAATAATTTTAGTTGCTTGCCTTGAAATTGGGTGCGCAATGTCAACGCTTATTTGCAGTGAGCATGCGCAGTAGCATTGTTTTGATTTTAATACAGTACGGTAATTTGGTATCCAGAGTATATAACGCCAACAATATGTCCTCAGTAAGATGAAGCCAGTAACATGACCTACAAAACATTGACGCAAATATAAATCACCTTCGTTTTCACAATTAATGATGTTAGGTTAGATTAAAATAGGTTAGGTTAGATTAAATTCGTTTAGATTAGGTTAGTTTAAATTGGGAGATAAACTTACACAAAAGTGACCTATATTCGCGTCATGGTTTTGTGGGGCATGTTCCGTGCGACATCTTCCTGAGGTCATATGCCTGGCGTCATATACCCCTAGAAGCCGGTAATTTACCAGTACCGGTTATAAGTACCGGTACATGTACTTAACTTGATGTAAATATAAAAATGCTTTTATGTGAATTTTACAATGCCACTTAAAAGTAACACTTGTAAACGTATTATAAAAACTCTAGCCATGTGAATAAGACATCCATAATAGACTTGTACGGTAATATAGTACTGTAGTATAATTCTTTCATATACTTTTCCATCACGTTTACAACTAACTTTATACAACACATACTAATTTTTTTCATTTGTTCATAACTTAAAATATGAAATAATGTTAATCCTACATTATTTTATGACCTTCGCCCTTATTTAACATAGAAAAGTTCTTATTTTAAAACGTTTTTATTGTTAAAAGTACCTGCAAGTTTTCCATATAACAGCTAGTATTCCTTGGCCGCAGGTGGTCGTAGCTTCCTCGGCACAAACATATCGCACGCACAACATCGCTGAAGTCAAGTTTCAATTCAATAAATACCTGAAAAATAAACTACTCTTAATCACAACTAACTTATATAGTTAATTAGTTCATTAACTATTTAAATTCCTACATTCAGAGTTTGAGACACCACAACGTTCAACTAAAAAAAATTGGACTTGTAAATTCGCATTTTTATTTATTATTTCAACTTTTACGCACCTACTTTATAATATATTACCTAATACTGACATGTATACAAGTCATTGATTAGCAATTACAGCGCCACTATCGTTTTACGTCAATTTAACATTATAAGTATTTTTTAGCGTTTTATTAAGTCATTGTTTTGGAAAGTGTTGTTTGCTTGATTTGAATGTACTTGCAACAACTTCACTACAGTATTACTCTTGGTGGAAGTTATTATTTTAGTAATTAAATTTATTCATTTTTAATTTGTATAAACATTGTTATTTATAAGACAATTAAATTGTAGCTACAGTATATAGAATAGTATTCAAAATTATCGGCATCATAGGAAAACCTCGTTACTTCATCAAACTTATTCTATAATCAAAGTAACGAGACTAATTTGAACCCGTTTCAATGCAAATTTGTCTCATTTCTTTATTTTTAATTTATTATTTAAGAAATAAAACTAGATAGCATTGGTTTTAATCAATATTTATTTCGTTTTTTAATATCTGACATGGAATAAATTTATGAAGCTGTTTTAAGACGCCGATGATATGCTGTCCTAGTTGAATGGGTTTCTGATGGTTTGTCTATGTAATTGATGCAATGTTAAAACCAGTCCTGCTAGGCTGCCGTGTTAAAACGCATTAAGCGCATTACTTTGCCTAGTAGACGTGGCAACTAATGCTATCTTTATGTAATTTAATAATGTATAAGCCCCTTATAGTTTGCCGCCAAATACTTACGGTGTCCAGAGTACGGAGTTAGTGGAGAAAGTATGCCGCACTTGTGCCGAACACTGACGGTAGTAATTTCTACGGCAACTTTAAAATTCAAATAAAATTTTTTTAAATTGGTTAATTTTTATGAAAGTTGTAGAAATAAACTTATTTTAATGTTTTCAATAGCTGGAATGCAGTTTGTAAGCGTTTTTATCACGTTTTAATTACTTTTTAAAAACTTTTCAACCAAAGTTGCAATGCAACACCAAGTTCATATATCCGCTGATATGTTTTTGACTTGAAAAACATAAAATTTTTTAAAATTTATTTTTAAGTTTACAAATGATATACAGCTTATTAATAACAGTAAAAAAACATTTACTATGCTATTTTCAACTCTTAGAATTAATAAATTAATTTTTTATTGAATAAAAACTGAATTTTTACAATTTCTATATGACGTCATAAACGTCACGATGATCATCCACGTGACGATTTTTGTTTACAAATTTTTTTGTTCCTTTCTCTGATTGGCTAACAATGTTTTGGCGGAAAAATGATTCTCAAAAAATGTTGGTCAGTACTAGTGCGCGGTTGATCAACTTACTTTTTGACGGTGAAGGAAAGCACGGTAAAAGAGTGTTTGCGATGCCGTGACTGTTACGTGAAGCAGTGGACGAAAAACGTCGGAGGGCGATTAAAGAATCTAAACATGATAAATTGAATTGTGTGGTGTCATTTAACTTCAGTAAGTGTCACTGTATTGTTATTTATTATAATAAAGTAGATATTGGGCACTGGTAAAAGCCGGTAAAAGGACGTATGATAATAGCGGTAGGGAATTCCTTGATTCACGTACTGTACTTCAAATACAGTAGTTGTTATCGAATAACTACGTCGAAATTATAGAGTACGGTATAAAATTAATGTTTATTACTATTTAAATGAAAATATAGGACAGTCAGAATGTTACGTAATCATAGCATAGGTGGCAACTAATGTTTAACGTAAGTAATTACTCTATTTATCAGCCCTTTATAATGTAGTAGGCAATCAAAATTACGAAGCTCAGAATACGGAAGTTGTAGAGAGAGGTACGGTATGCGGATCTTGCACCGAACAGTAACGGCTTTCCCATAATTACTGTAAACAATGTGGCGGTAAAGTTCATAGAGATAGATATTAATCGACAATTTACTATAGATAAAGTGAGCCCCAAAATGATATTGGTCACTACCTTGGGCGGTTAATCAACTACAGTATATTTTTGACGGTGAAGGAAAGCACGATGAAGGGGTGTTTGTTATGCCATGACAATTACGAGAATCAGCGTCTGAAAAATGTCGAAGGGCGATTGAATTGTGTGGTGCTATTTAACTTCAGTAAGTATTATGGTATATTTTATGACAATAATGTACATTGTGTAACAATAAATGAGTAATGGTGAACTATGTCGTTGAGTGATAGAGCATGAATATCGAGCACTTGTATATTCACAGCTGGTAAAAGGTAGGGTAATGGCGATAGGGAATTAGCTGATTCAAGTACAGTACTGTACTTAAAACAGTCGTGAGTGTCATCAAATTGCTTTTTCGAAATAATACAGTTTACAAATCATTTGATAGATGTTACATAACATTTCATTTTATTGTTATTGAAAATGTTGGTAGAATTACAGTGTTATACTTTCTCCCATGGTACCTGACGTACTTGCGGATAGTTAAGTTAGATTATGCTAGGCCAGGTTCAGTTATATTCGCAAGTCATTCTTTGGGTGCGAATCGCCGGAGACAATTTGCTTAGGGCGAAAACGTTGAAAATTACAATACGTTTTGATGAAAACATTCCCTAGAATTGAAGTAATTATATAACAGCTCAGTAAGAGTATGCCCTAATACTATTAGTCTCAAAAGAGAAAGTCACATTAAAGTAGGGTTGCCAGATGATAATTTGATAAAGGAGGACAGATGGGTCTAAAAAGGAGGATTTTCTGTAAAAAAGGAGGACATAAAGAAATTAAACGATATTTAATATTATTTTATTTTGTTTAATCATATTTAGCTGAGCTGGCAATTTTGGAAAGAAGTTCTTGGTTTTTTAACAAGTAATTATAAAAATCTTCACATGTCATGTTTTTGAAGGTTCACTGATAGAATCTCGTCAAAAAAATCTCCTTGATGTATCAAATATCGTATTGTATCACTAAGAAAATATCGCGATACGTCTGTAACAGTCAGAAAAACTTTAAAATATTTTAACAGGTAAAAAAAAACTTTATCTGCTTTTAACTAACCTAATCTAGAAAAATGATTAACTTAACCTTACATAATTTAACCTAATTAAAACGAAAAAATTATAAAAATGTCTTAGTGGTGATTTTTCTAAATGTATAAGACGTATCGTGATATTTTCTTAGTGATACAATACGATTCTCGATACATCGACGAGTTTTTTTTTGACAAGACACTATTTTTGAAGTTGTATTGAGTAAGAATTAAACATTTTAACTGACTGCAAACTTAGTCTATTTGTCAGTGAAAAAACTCTTTCCACATTTGCGTTATGTGCGCTTATACAAAAATAAAACTCGCAGTTCTGAGAAACATTCAATGTTTTTAACACTTTTGAAGTAGATTGTCCACTGCTTGTGCAACTTCAATGTCCCACTCGATGTTTAGCAAAAAGGAGGACTCACAGTAGCTAAGGGAGGACGGGAGGACAAAACATGGAAAAGGAGGACATGTCCTCCATTTGGATACCATCTGGCAACCCTACATTAAAGTTTACTTGACAGTTTATAAGTCGATTTTTGAAGTGTCGTTCATTAACGATTTTTTTTTTCAAGCTTAAGATTTTTCAAAATATGAAGCAAAAAATCGTGACATTTGCCACTAAAAAAGAGCAAATATGGACATACAGCAATCTTAAAGCCGTCTGAAGATAGATGTGGTAAGAACTAGGAGATTCCATTCGCATACTTCATGCGGTTGAATCGTGCTGTCATGAGCGTGCATTTGAGTAAGTTAAACTTAATTAATTTATCAGTAAACTGAAGTATATTATGTCATCTTGATTCCATGTATCAATCTCCAATATTTATCTGATGTTGTCCAACAAACTTGATCTTTATGAAACTTATTGGTTACTCCTTGCAATCCAACTGTCTTGTAATTTTCTGGCAACACTGTATTTTGAAGAAACAAAAACTTATTACTGCGTGACTAATGCAAAATCTAATCGAATATTTCTAATTAAAAACCTCTTAAAAGCATCTCCAATACATCGTTGGATTTTGGTAAGTTTTTATAAACTTTTAAAGGAAGAACTCCTCTTGGAAAGAGCCCGGTCACATACATATGACAGAAATACAAGACATATATTTCCCATGTTCTGCAAGCGTGATTTATAAACAGTGATCCACCAGGCTGTAATTATCACCGGAAATGATACATTATTAACGACATGTTAAACCTTTTTTTCTTTTAGGAAACTTACTTTAAGAACTTTAAAGCAGTTTCGAAGAAATTCTTCCCTGTTGGCGATGTGTTCAAGAACAAAAAACACGACAACTACGTCGTAATAATCACTTGAAGATAAAGCATGTTCCTCCAAAGTCGAGCACACATAAGCCAATCTTGATTTAATGTTTGGGTTGAGCATGGAATGATTTTCCGCAACTTTTATCATTGATTCTGATGGATCAATTCCCGTTACATCAGCTCCTAAACCGGCTAAAGACTGGCCAATAATAGGTAAAAGTTACAAAATAATTGGTTGGATTAACGAGTAATACAAGGATTTGTGTAAAAGTATGCTAAATATGTCATGATCGTGTGTTTCTTTAGAGTTAGTCTAGTACGAAATTAGGAATGTGTTTAAAGTTTTATTGAGCTTGTAAGACGGTTTTTTTAAATTGTACAACTGTTTTTATAGTGACAGCAATGAAACGAGACTAAATCGTATAGGTCTCAATTACATATCTTCCTGTTTATTTCTAGCTATTAAGTAAATTATTGCTTAATGAATCAGTGGTCTAAATTGATATTAGTAAGTCACAGTATTTTCTTCCCTATGTTATTTTACAGGGGCAGCAAATACGTGTTCTTTCAATGGTAAGCTAATGTAAACAAAAAAACCTCACTGCATAGCTTTTGACTTTGCCCGCTGCGTTCATTCAAAGTATGCCGTGTCGGGCACGAACGCAGCCGGCAACGAGCAAACACACTTCACAACATAGCTTCTCATTGAAATTGCACGCGTTTGCAGTCCCTATAAAACATTAATAAAAATAACAAAATCGAGTGACACTATTTTAAATAGTGATTAAGTTATAATACAACTAGTATACCGTACTTCAGAAACTATTCCTCCACCACATCCAACATCAAGAATTTTTAAACCGTTCAGAGGCTTTTCACCAGTTGAAATAACGTATTGTTTTTTTCGGAGCTGATTGCACATAAATTCAATTCTAAAAGGGTTTAATTTATGTAAAATAGCAAAACGTCCTTGTGGATTCCACCAGTCACTTGACATTTCAGTGAAATATTCAAGTCTTTCTTTAATCGTCGAGTTTGAAACATTTACATGGCTGTAACAAAATTATAACGAATTAGCGTTACTGTTCTTATAATACTTTAGTTTCTGATCATACTAACCTCACAAATTTGGGCAAACTATCTACCGATGACATATTACGATAAATATTTAACAAGCTACAAGCACTTTTATATTTAAAGGAATTCATTGTTAATACTAGACAATTTTAACTTAAAATGCAAATTTGAATTTAAAATGTCAGAAATAATTACTGCTACTGCTTAAATACTGAAAGACAACATTTACATAATAACAAGTTTTATAGTTGATTGATTTACGAGAAATATTGTATTGTCCTGAAAACATTTATTACATAAAATAAGCGACTAATGATATATTATAAATGATTTATAGACGTTATCGACGTTAAATGCAACATAAACTTTAATATCTCCACTTTGAATTAAGTTATTACCTTGCAAATCTATTTTTATTAATGGTAAATTTGAATATAATTCATGGCCAGGATGTCTGGACGACAAAGCTGTTACATTTTATGACTATACTATACATTTTCAGGAACAATCATTTTTTAAAAGTTTTAGTTGAATGTCTATTTGTCTTTGCTACACTAATTTCTAAAGCAATGTAACCAATAAGACTTGTGGCAATAATTGTGAGTAATAGTATTATTTTAGTTGACATGCATAACCATCCACTCCATAATGACACGGCGGATGAACCTAAACTAATCCAAATATACATCACGGAAAACGATGTCTCCAAGTCATTAGGAAAGACCACTGCGATTAGAGCTGATAAAATAATTACATTACAAGCATAATCCACAAAGTAAGCTTAGTTAATGCCATAAATAAATGGGCTTACCAGGAAGAAGAGTCATTCTGGTTCCACTGCCTATATACCACCCAGCAGTTAGTATGCACAGAATCAAGAACACATTGTTTTCCACTGGCCAAACAAGGAGAAACGCTAAAATTGTCATCTGGAGAACTGCTGCTAAAATTAACGGAACTTTACGGAATTTTTCAGAGTTAAATGAACCAAACATTAAGCTAGATGCAGCTCCACTGATTCCAGTCCACATCATAACAACGCCAATATACTCGATTCCCAAAGGACAGGTTATAAAAGCCTAAAATAAAATGTGGAACAGGTTATTATAAACGTTTAAAAATGCACCGTTTTATTATTACAGATGCAAAATCAAGACCCCAAAACGTGTCAGCTCCCGTTAAAACGAAGAAGATTGGCATAAGCATTATCATTCGTACATTGACTATCATTGAAACTGGAAATGTTTTTACTTTTTTGGGTAAGTCTTCGTTTGACTTTGGAATTTTGACAAATATTAGGTTAATTAATGCGATTAGGTGAATACCAACGCAAAATATAACAAATTTTGAATTTGAAGTTAATTCTATGAGACTGTTACTGGGTAAGGTTTCCTTAGCAACTGGCCCAAAGCCCTCGTTGCAGTAAGCACTGCCACAATGAGACACCATCGTATTATTTTCTTTTGAATGTTTTTCGTTTGTTTTAGTTTTGAGACCTAAAATCAGTGATGAAAGAGGCAAAATTACAGCTACTGTTCCTTTATATAGTAAAATGTTTATCATGAACATTCTGGCTTGAATTCTGTCCTTGTTTGTTTTGTTCTGCGTAACGCAGTATTGCTGAGCTATTTGTGCAATTACAGTTCTAGTGCCAACTTGTATAAAAATGACACAAAATCCATTTATTAAAGCTACTGGTATCATGGAATACCATGTCAGTTTAAGATTTACAAGCGAATAAACTATATTACCCGCAATTCCGAGCACAAGGCACCATTTACTTCCAATCTTGTTATGTAAAGAGTTGAAAAAGAAACTTCCAACTACTCCTGAAATTCCCATTAAAGCCATTGTGGTACTTCCGAGACCATCTTTGTAATTAATTGACGTCAAAGTTGAACAGATGGCTGAGTAGCTTGCTATAGTAAGTGAATATGACACTGAAAGTAATACAAGGTTTAACCATATTTTCCATTTTAATGAGAAACAATTTGATTTTGAGGGATGTTCTTGAAGTAATGGATCAGTTTCACTGCTGGAGTTTAACAACTGAGCTTTGGAATCCATGCTCAAACTCAAGTTAATTGCATTTAACTGTTAAATATTGTTGAAAAGTTTCCGTAAAACCGTTAACATGTTTAAATACAATACTGTTAATGTTTAGCACAGCAACACAATTTATACTAGCATCAATTTGGTGATAATGAAATTTTTAAATTTTGTTTGAGTGTGTACTTGACACAGAAACTAAATAAAATATCAAGATCATTTCTGATATATCTACTTTATTTTCATTAAATACCGGTAATAAACATTATCAGCAGTGGGTATCAATTTCTAAATATTACAAGGCAACCATTAACGAATCTAAAATACGAAATACAATAATTATTTAAAGATTAAAATTAATGTACTTAAAAAAAATCATTAAAACGGTGTTAGATATACTGTAGGTGATTGATGGTTTAAAAAGTGGTAATTTATTTCTAAAATTGGCAATAGTTAAATGGGGAAACGTAAACTGATCGAAAACCAGTAGAGTATCAACATGTATACTGTACTATTATCGGTATAAATATGAAATCAAGTGAAGTACTGTATTATATTCGAACTCTAAATTTAAGATGAAAAAAGGTGTACGTGTAATGTGTGTGACAAGGGCAGCTTCCCATGTGGTCTAGTGGCTAGGATACCTGGCTTTCACCCAGGAGGCCCGGGTTCGATTCCCGGCATGGGAATTATTTTGTAGCATAAATATTTTATCTAAATAATACCAATTAAAAAATTTTACGAAAATTGTAATGCTGCTTTATTGCATTCGTCAATTGCATTTATATCACAATCGTACATAAATTAATTAGGTTAAAAAAAATCTCTCCGGCGGGGAATCGAACCCCGGTCTCCCGCGTGACAGGCGGGGATACTCACCACTATACTACCGAAGAACACATATGAGGGATCAATTACTATTGATAGCCCAAATGATCAGCAAAAACGTGCATAAATATTTACAGTAAGATTTTTTTGATGCTAAATAAAAAATTTAAATACAGCAACTAATCCAAAATATTATCTATCATTTTGCCCCATTGAAGTACAAAAAGTACTGAATTTTATTTGTTTAAGGTGGATGTATAATTTATGATTAAACACTTAAATAATTGCTAGCAGTTTTTAGAAATAGTTGGATAATTATCTTGAATTTTTAGTATAAATAAATTAATGTCAAGATTTTTTTAACCAATGATTTCCTCATTATTTAAAAGCAGTTGTAATTTTTAATCAATTACTCAAGTTATTAAATTTCTACATGTTGTACTAAATAGTAATGCACAATGTATATGGAGTATATTCTATTACGAAATTAGCTACATCTTTTTATATCAATGATAACTGATAACACTGAAAACATTACAAAGTTAGTCTGAGAATGTATTCTTCGGTAGTATAGTGGTGAGTATCCCCGCCTGTCACGCGGGAGACCGGGGTTCGATTCCCCGCCGGAGAGAATTTTTTTTCGTTTTTTTTTATTAGAATCTAGAGCATCTGTTCATTACCTAATTCGTAATACTGTATAATCTAGCTTATTTTTTTTACTGTAATAATTAAATGGTTTAAAAACTTTAAATTAATACTGTATGTGCATTGTACAGTTGTACAAGAATAACTTGGAACTGTTAATGAGATAATTTATAGGGACTTAATATTTTTGTACCTGTTTTCTACTTTTAAATGAATAACCCGTTTTATGAACTATTTTTTATCTTGATTTTTAATCTTCAAGACATTAAGAGATTGACAATACATGTGGTGGTGTTACTTTTATATGCCATACTGATAATGTTAAACTGTGCACATTAATTTAATTGTGATTATTTGACATACAGTATTTGCAAGTTAATTGCTCCGAGTGAGTCATTAAGGAATAAATTTGGTGATAAAGTTCAATATGTGTTCCAGTCTAATAATAATGCTGCCTACACTTTTTCGAGTAAATGGAACTTTAGAAAATGGGCAAAAAGACTGTCTTAGATTAAAACAATGGCAAGTTGGAGATGTAACATATGGTTGCAACTCAGTTTTTGGATTTGGTGCGTTTGAAGGTAATTTATTCCTGTACAGAACGAAATCTAAACAATAGAAATGAGTTTCAAAGTCTTACTTTTAAATTTTATAACAATAGTTACAGTACCATTATATTCCCAAGGGTCAACAGAGCAAAAATAAACAACAAATAAGTTTGGTGCAATGTCCAAAACTGCCATAATTCGACCATCAATACGAGCCACTGAAATTTAATTCTAATTAACATGATGTAAATTGAGAAATTTATATTAACTTACCTTGTTCATAAACATAAAAAATTCCTGGAGTACCGGTTTCTACTATATCAAACTTGGCGTTAGAACCGAATGGAAGCCTATTTACAAAAAAGAGCAATTTTGACGAAAAAGCTTAAATATCTACAATCTTATTTACATATCAAAAGCAATTTCGAGGTCAGCGAATCCATCACTGTTTGAATTGTTTTTCGGTTGAAATTGCATTTTAGCACACGAATAAGGGTGTTTCTTGTTTATTTCAATGCGGCAATATGATTGATAATAAAGTGGACCAGCTACCACCAACTAATCAGAACATAAATGATAGACTTTTTAAATAATTTTTTTACGTTATACAGTATTTACCTGGTCATAGGTGCATGGTTTGACTGTTATATTATATTTCTTAAGCCGATTCATGCACACCGGAAACAAGTTATCATAAAACTCGTCAGCATTGGAAAAATTAAAAAAATTGCATAAAAAAACTGCCAGAAATTTGATGCTCTGCATTGTAATAATTTTCTCACAATGATTTTTGAATTGCAAAAGGAATAGATATCACAAGATACACAGAAGAGGTGCCACATGGTTAATTCATATTTTTCGTTTAAACAGATGGTAACAATACATTTTGTGGAAAATTACAGTGCCAAAATTGAATTTCAGTGCCAAAAAATTGAATAACATTGACAAATGAATATTAATATGCAGGTACTGCCACGATGTAAACGTTGCATTTGCAATGGATTTTTGTTTATTTACTGTGTTTTGAGTTTTTACTATTGATACCTAAAATGACCGATTTAATTACATCTCTTGGTAAACGTCTCCAAATAAATACTATTTACGTGTACCAGTATATTATTTATTAAAAATTTAAAACAAACGAGATGCAGAAAGAGTGCATTGAGACTAATTTAAAATTTTTAAAAGTTTTTGAAATTTGTAAGCTAAAATTGTTTGCCAAATTGCTTCGTGTGATCTATTTGTAGCTCACGTACAGTATTTAAGAAGAATAGGTGACTATATAGTTCATGATTAAAAAAAAGGAGGACAATTTATTACTAAAACTTGGCAAAAATTAAACTCATTCAAAGCAAGAGAAGGTTAACTTTCCCATGTGGTCTAGTGGCTAGGATACCTGGCTTTCACCCAGGAGGCCCGGGTTCGATTCCCGGCATGGGAATTATCTTTGTAAATTATTTCAATTTTTTTTATTTAGGCACATGCTAAGAGAAATATGTATTGTTTTGGTGCTATACTGCTTTAAAACATCTAATGCAGTATCCTATCAGATTGCTTTATTATTGCACTAAGTAATTAAAAAAATCTCTCCGGCGGGGAATCGAACCCCGGTCTCCCGCGTGACAGGCGGGGATACTCAACACTATACTACCGAAGAATACACTTGAGAGGCTACTTACTTTAGAAAGCAATTGTGACCACCAAAAACATTCTTAAATATTTTTTTCAAATATCTGACGCTAAATAGTGACAAAAACACTTGCACAAGAATAACTCAAATTGTTAATGAAATATTTTCTAGGGCCTTAATATTTTTGTATCTGTTTACAACTTCCGATACAATAATTTACAGGAAATTATGAATATATTAGGAATAATTTTTTCACAATGTTTTCAAAATTGCAAAGCGAATACATATCACCAAATACACAGGAGTTAATTCATATTGCTCATTTAAACAGATGGTAACAATAAATTTTGTGGAAAAATAACAGTATAAAAATTGAATAACCGTGCCAAATTAATATTAATATGTTTGTATTGGTAGTAACTTGACAGTGAAAATATTTGTTTTATTATTATACACTTTTAACATTGACCTACTGTCCTTATAACGTATATTTTTTACAAAACCATTTGGTTGTTTATTCCTCACTATGCTAATTTATAAGCAAATATAACCAATTAGACTGACACTAATAATCGTAATTAATGATGATTTTAATTGATGTGCATAGCAATCCGCTCTATAGTGTCATTGCGAATGCACCTATAAACATCCACTAGTTCATCACTGAAAATAACGATTCTAAATCATCTGGAAACATTACAGCAATCAGAGCCAGAGATGATTAACATAATATATACCGTTTAATTAAGAAGTATAAAATTCTAAAATTAAGATGAAAAAAAGTATATGAGTAAAGTGTTATTTAAGGGCAGCTTCCCATGTGGTCTAGTGGCTAGGATACCTGGCTTTCACCCAGGAGGCCCGGGTTCGATTCCCGGCATGGGAATTATTTTTGAAAATAATTTTTAAAAAATAATACTATTTTTAAATTTTACTAAACAACCTGTTGCGCTGCTTTATTGCATTCGTCAATTACAGTACCTTAATATCAAAGGTAATTAATTAGAAAAAAGGTTGGACAAAAAAAATTCTCTCCGGCGGGGAATTGAACCCCGGTCTCCCGCGTGACAGGCGGGGATACTCACCACTATACTACCGAAGAACACAGTTAAATGGCATCATACGTTATATAGCAATTAGGACCAGCTAAAATATTCCTATATTCAGTACTGTATTTATTCGATATTTCTGACGCTAAATTGTGTTACAAAACCATTACACAACACTAACTCCAATTGTTAATAACATTTATGAACTACAGTATTTTTTGTTTTGATTTTTAATCTCCGAGACATTAAAAGATTGACAATAAATGTGGCGGTATTACTTTTATATACCATACCGTTACCATAATTTAAATGTGATTATTTGACATACATTATTTACCAGATAGTTGCTCCGAGTGCATCCTTGAGTCATTAAGGTAGAAATTTGGTGATAAAGTTAAATATGTGTTCCAGTCCAATAATAATGCTGCCTATACTTTTGCGAGTAAACGGAACTCTCACTAATGGGCAAAAAGTCTGTCTTAAATTAAAATAATGGCAAGTTGGAGATGTAACATATGGTTGCAACTCAGTTTTTGGATTTGGTGTGTTTGAAGGTAATTTGTTCCTGTAAAGTATGAAATCTAAACGATACAAATTAGCATCAAAGACTTGATTTTAAATTTTATAACAGTATATACAGTACCATTGTATTCCCAAGTATCAACAGAGCAAAGATAAATAACAAATAAATTTGGTGCGATTTCCAAAACCGCCATAATTCGACCATCAACACGTGTCACTGAAATTTAATTCAACTTACAGTAAGATGATGCATCAAAGTAAATTAAGTTTTTAACTTACCTTGTTCATAAACATAAAAAACACCCGGAGTACCAGTTTCTACTACATCAATCTTGACGTCAAAACCGAATGGAAGTCTATTTATAAATCAAAGGAGCAAATTTGATGACAAAGCTTCAATTATCTACAGCACAATTTTACTCACATATCAAAAGCAATTTGGAAGTCAAAGTATCCATCACTGCTTGAATTGATTTTTGGTTGAAATTGTATTTTAGCACACGAATAAGGATGTCTCTTGTTGATTTCAATGCGGCAAGTTGATTGATAATAAAGTGGACCAGCTGCCACCAACTAATCAGGTCATAAATGACCAGGACATAATTTTTTGCATTTTTTATTACTCAATTAATTATGTTTACCTCGTCATAGGTGTACGGTTTGGCTGTTATATTGTATTTCTTAAGCCTGTTCATGCACACCGGATACAAGTTATCATAAAATTCATCAGCATTGGAAAAATAGAAAAAATTGCACAAAAAAATTGCCAGAAATTTGATGTTCTGCATTGTAATGATTTTTTCACAATGATTTCGGAATTGCAAAGCGAAAAATATCACGAGATATTCAGAAGAGGCGCCATATAGTTAATCCATATTGTTTAAACAGATGGTACCAATAAAGTACTGTATATAGAAAAATTAATATACAATTTCAGCAGCAGTGGTAATAATAATTAATATGCTATAGTGTACTGTAGTACTGATATTGGATTGATAGTAACCATATTTGTCCTATGACTATGCACTTTAACATTGATCTACTGTCCTTGTGACGTATATTTTGGCAAAACCATTTGGATTCGTGATGTTGGTGGCAATATTGACATTACTCGTGACAAAAGTAAATGTTTCAGTTGTTTTGAAAGTACCGGTACAAGGTCGATTCATCCAGAAAATTGGCTGTAAAAAGTTACTAAATTTCTGGAAACCCCAAACAATAATTTATGATACAGGTAATAAATTTGTTCAGTGAAAGTCATTTATTTGATTATGTTTTTTAAAAACTTGTTTTAGTTGAATGCGGTTGTGTAGTTTTTTTTAGCTATGTTGATTTCCAAAGCAATGTAACCAACAAGACTTGTAGTCATAATTGCCAGTAATATTATAATTTTTGTTGACATGCATAACCATCCACTCCACAGTGACACTACAAACGAACCAATGTACATCCATGAATGCATGATAGAAAACGCAGACTCCAAATCATCTGGAAACACTACAGCAATTAGAGCTACAAAAATAAATTCCATTAGTAAATTATACATTCAATAATATGCAATTTTATTGGCTTACCAGGAAGAAGAGTCATTCTGGTTCCACTGCCAATATACCATCCAGCAGTTAGAATGCACAGAATTAAAAACACATTGCTTTTAATTGGCCAAACAAAGAGAAACGTTAAAATTGCCAATTGGATTACGGCTGAAAAAATCAATGGAATTTTGCGAAATTTATTAGAATTAAATGAGCCAAAAACCAGACAAGATAGAGCTCCACTAATTCCAGTCCACATCATGACAAGACCAATATACTCAATTCCTAATGGGCAAGTAATGAAAGCCTAAAAAGTAATTTTATTACCATAATTTTAATAATTCGATATTTTATTTTTACCGATGCAAAATCAAGAGTCCAAAACATATCAGCTCCGGCTAAAATAAAAAACATTGGCATCAGCAGTATCATTCGTATATTGACCATCATTGAAATTGGAAATGTTTTTGAATTTTTGTGAATTTTAATGTCTTTATTAGACGTAGGATTTTCTGCAAATATTAGAATTATGATGGCTATAAGATGAATTCCAACGCAAAACATGATGAATTTTAATAGAGTGGTGAATTCCATCATGTCTGTGGCTTGTTCAATAGTTAAAGTTTCATTATCCAATTCCTCAAATCCCTCATTACAATAGTCACTGCCACAATAAAACATACTAACTGTGCCATTGGAGTAATGTTCGTTAGTTTTAATGGTTTGTTTGTCATTGACACTTAGAATTAGTGACGTTAGAGGCAGAATTGCTGCTGTTATTCCTTTATACAGTAAAGTGTTTATCATAAACATTCTGGCCTGAATTCGGTCCTTGTTTGGTTGATTTTGCGTTTCGCTGTATTGATGAGCTATTTGTGCAATTACCGTTTTAGTAGCAACTGGTAAGTTAATAAGTAAAAATCCGGTTAATACAGCTGTTGGTATCATGGAATACCATGTAGGATAAAGGTTAACTAGCGCATAAATGATGTTAGCAGAAATTGCCAACACAAGACACAGCTTAATTCCGATTTTCCTGTTTAAAAAGTTGAAAAAGAAACTTCCTAATACGGCAGCAATAGATATTGTGGCCACTGTGGTACTTCCGAGACCATCTTTGTAATTGATGGACGATTGAGTTGAATTAATGGAGTTAAAACTTACTGTTGAAAGTGCATATGACATTGAAAATAGCACAAGATTTAACCACATTTTCCATTTTGAGGGTAAATATTTTGAGCTGGAATACTTAGGTCTTTGAAGTAAGAAGTCAGTTTCACTGCTGGAGTCGGAAGACTGATATTTGCGGTCCATTTCTCAGTTTTAAAAGTAATAGAAATTATTGGTTTAATAAATTGGAATACCGTTTACACTGTTTGGTTGACATAACGGTTATATGAAGTTCATTGAATTACACTTGAACATAAAAAATGGTTATCAGTTTTCTTTTAATAATTTGTTATCATCATTATCAGTAAGGTTATCATTAGTATGATACTGAAAATGTAAGTCAATGCTATTAAAATAATGAAAAAATAAAAAAAGATCAAGTGGATTTCACATTGATTGCAAATATTCGTAAGTTTTGAAATAATGATAACCTGAGTGCTACTAATCGTACAAAAATTTACAAAATAAACATTCTCAATAAAACATTTTATTGACATACAAAAACTGATAATAAAGATTCTATGGCACAAAAACTATGCTAATTTAAAAACGCAATTGATTGATTATCCAAGTGTACCATTAACTGGTCTACACAAGTCCAAGCAACTTGTTTTCCATTGCAGTCGTTTTTCTCTCATTATGCTAATTTCTAGACAAACATAACCAATGAGACTGACACTAATGATTGCAATTGTGATGATAATTTTAATGGATGTGCATAGCAATCCGCTCCAAAGTGTCATTGCAAATGCACCGATAAACATCCATAAGTGCATCACTGAAAATGATGATTCTAAATCATCTGGAAACACTACAGCAATCAGAGCTATAATACAAAGTTATATTATTTTAAGAATTAAAAAATTGTAAATTTAGTTACCTGGTATTAGTGTCATTCTGGTACCACTGCCTACATACCATCCAGCAGTTAATATGCACAGAATTAAGAACACATTGTTTTTCATTGGCCAAACAAAAAGAAAGACTAAAATTGACAGTTGAATTATTGATGAAAATATCAATGGGACTTTGCGGAAATTTTCAGAATTTAAAGAGCCAAAAACTAGGCAAGATAAAGCTCCACTGACTCCTGTCCATGTCATTACAAGGCCAATATATTCAATTCCCAATGGACAAGTAATAAAAGCCTAATATAAAAATAGTAACATTCATTTAATGAATTTGAATAATATTAAGTGTGCTAAACTAAAGTAATAATTTTACCGCTGTAAAATCGAAGTTCCAAAACGCATCAGCTCCTGCTAAAATGACGAACGTTGGTATAAGCATTGCCATTCTGGGTTTAGCCATGATTGAAATTGGAAAAATTTTAGTCTTTTTGAGGCAATCGTCGTTTGATTTAGGAGTTTTGACAAATATTAAAACGACGAGAGCCAATAACAGAAGAACAACACAAAACGTCACTAATTTCAACACTGATTCAAAATGAACGACATTATCTGTTAAAGTTGAATTAATTATTTTTCCAAATCCATCATTGCAATATGCATTGCCACAAAGGGCAAACGTTCCATTTGCAATGGGTTTTTGTTTGTTTACTGTGTTTGAGTTTTTACTATTGACACCTAAAATGACCGACGTAATTGGCAATATCCCGGCTAGTGACCCTTTGTACAATAAAATGTTTATCATAAACATTCTCGTCTGAATTTGATCAACTTGATCTTGCTGGTTTTGCTTTTCACAATATTGTAGAGCCGTACGGGCAATTTGAGTTTTAATGGTGATTTGCATAAAAATTCCAAGAACTCCAGCTACTAATCCTGATGGCAACAAAGTATACCAAGATGGATAAAGATTTGCCAATGTATAAATGATATAAGCAACATATCCAAGCGCAATGCAGATCTTACTACCTAGTTTACTATGCACTCCGTTGAAAAACAGACTTCCGACTGCTGAACCAATTGATGAACTTGCAATTGAAGTACTTCCCAGACCATCTTGGTAATTGATAGATGTTTGTGTTGAACTTATGGCATTGTAACTAGCCATTGCAATTGCATACGACAATGAAAGTACAATGACATTTATCCATATTTTCCACTTAAGTGATATTAAACATTTGGATTTGGACAAATTTAAACTTTTAGGTCCTTGAAGTAATTTATCAGTTTCATTTTCAGAGTCATATAATTGAGATTTATAAGTATAATTCATGTTTACAGTCGGTGTTACTCGGGCACACGAATTTAGTGAATTATTTAATCGAAGTTATACAATTTCAAATTTATATAATATTATTACTTTAAGTTATCAGCAAATTCACCAATGAAATAATCGTTATCGATAAGAGTATTGACTTTTAAAATTGAATTGATAAAAAAATCAAAACAAACAAATACCTAATCAGCCAATGCATGTTAAACTGGACCAGCAATTGACAAAAGCGATTTATTGATCCAGGATTCCAGGTTATTCACTATTAACATACTTAGATCAATGATAAAACTGAATTTGTTCATTTGCTAAACACTTTGTTTTGATATTTTGAATCAAAAATTTAATAAACCAAAAAGTTTTTGAAAATACACTGTTACATATGGCTGCAAAACATAATAGCAAATATGTAATTAAAAGGCTAATTGATGACTATGGAGCAATTGTACATGCAGTCAATAATAATGGCAAGACACTTCTTTATTTAGCTGTTGGTTATAATAATTACAAAGACGTTACCGAGAAGATGCAATTGAACTTTTAATTGAACATGGAGCAACAAAAAATGCAATTAATAATAAAAGTACGACATCAATGGATAATGTTATTGCCAAAAATGACAAATGGCCATTTAAATATTAGTTTTTAACTTGTCATTTATATCCAATGTAATGTATTGAAATGCTGACAATAATAAAGACTGTTAATGACAATAAAAATGGTCAAAAACTGTTGAAAGGCTATTAAAATTTTAGTTAAATATTGGTGAGAAATTTATATTACAAGACATTTGCGAGAATTTGTATGTTTAACTGTATTTTTTATTTATTTTTCAAATGTTTGTAAAAAAAAACGATTAAAATATAATATAAAAAAATTAGATTATACGTCGACTTTCTTACAAGTTCTTAATAATTATAACATACTTACCGGTAATTATATTTTGCAGTTTCACATTTACATTTTTGGTGTTATTTGTTGTTGTTTACTGGCAAAATACATTTTTAATTGGTCTGTACAATTCTAACCAATATATTTCATTAATTTTAATTGGTTCCAATTGTCGTCGTTTATTCATAGCTATGGTGATTTCAAGGCAGATATAACCAACGAGACTGATGGAAATCAGAGTCAATATAATGATAATTTTAACTGAAGTACATAAAAATCCACTCCACATGGACATCACAAATGTGCCAATAAACATCCAAAGATGCATCACTGAAAATGAAGATTCTAAATCGTCAGGAAACACTACAGCAATCAGAGCTATAACATAAAACAATTTCAATTACAGCATAATAAAAAAATCTGTTAAATCTGTTTTTAAATTACCAGGAAGTAATGTTAATCTGATTCCACTCCCAATATACCATCCAGCAGTTAATATGCATAAAGTAAGAAAAACATTTTTTTCCATTGGCCAAACCAGAAGAAACGCTAAGATTACCATCTGGACCAGGGCTGATAAAATTAGTGGAACTTTGCGAAATTTTTCTGAATTGAATGATCCAAAAATCAGGCAAGACAGAGCTCCACTGATTCCAGTCCACATCATGACAAGCCCAATATACTCAATTCCTAATGGGCAAGTAATAAAAGCCTAAAAAATAAAATTTTGTAAACTTTCCATTATTTTAAGTGGAGTAATAATTTGTTTTTGTGAAGTTTGATTACTGATACTTTAATCAATTGAACTTTATTGTATGATTAAAAGTTACTGAACTGATATTTAAAGCATTGGTATGTGTAGGGTACTAACCTAAGTGCAAGTTGTACTTTAAAGTATCAACACCAATTAATTTATAACTAAAAATAATCATTAATTGAATACTTTTTAAATTATTGGGATTGTTAACCGATAACTTAGATTTTAAGTGATTAACCTACTATTTGAAGAATTTCCGGAAATTAGAAATAAATTTTGAAGACCATTTTAAATTTGTGAACTGATTAAAAACTGACTGCACTCAATTTGTTTCAGATTATTAACTAATAATCAATTAGCCAATGGAAGTTCAATACTCCAGTAATTTTGTTTTTCATTTTTTTAAACTCTACTTGACTAAAATGCTATGCAGTTGCGTTTTACATTAATAAATAAACTTATTTACTGAGTTTCTGTAATTAATTTACTAACTTCTAGTTTAATTAATTAAGAGTAACTACGATAATTAATGTTTATTTTACCGCTGCAAAATCCAGATTCCAAAACGCATCTGCTCCCATGACAACCATAAATGTTGGCAACATCATTATCATTTTTGGCTTAGCCATAGCTGCAATTGGAAATTTCTTTTTCTTTTTATGACTGTCAATGCTAAGCTGGGGATTTTTAGCAAATATTAAAATAACCAGTGAAAGTAAAGGTGTCGCGATGGAAAACAACACTAACTTCAACACAGTTGAAAAATCCGTTTGGTTATCGTCAATTACTATTGTCGAATTAACATCCAAATGGCTAAACCCTTGATTGCAATAGCCAGTACCACAACGATAAATTGTATCATTGTGAACATGAACTTTTACATGGGTAATTGACTCTCCACCAGTTTCAAGGATTTTCTTATTGTTAATACCAAGTATCAGTGACGTAACTGGCATTAAAGCTGCAATTGACAATTTGTAAAGCAGCGTGTTTAACATAAACATTCTTGTTTGAACTTTGTCCATTTGGTCCTGCTTATTCTGCGTTTCACAGTACTGTTGAGCGATTTGGGCAATCACCATTTTGTATGAAATCAGCATAAAACAGCCAAAAAATCCGGCAAATATGCCTGCTGGTATCATGGTGTACCATTGGGCATAAAGGTTTGACAATATATAAACCATATAACTACACGTACCAATCACAATGCACCATTTACTTCCAATTTTCTTTTGCACAGTGTTGTAAACTAAACTTCCGGGAACTGCTCCAATTGTTGCAACGGCAAGTGAGGTACTGCCAAGACCATCTTTGTAATTGATTGACGTTTGAGCTGAAGTTATGCTAGCATAACCCACTGAAACAATGCCATACGCCAGTGAAAATATAAAAAGATTGGTCAGAATTTGCCATTTTAGAGACAATGTGAATTTTTTATAAATAGATGGCTTAGATCCACTAAGCAAAGGGTCGCTTTCACTGTCAGAGTCATTTGAGCGAGTTTTATGATCCATTTTGTTTAATTAATCGAATTTTTAAATTAAATAAATCTGTAAATTTATTATAACAATTAAATTTTTGGTATTAAATTAGTTTATGTTTTTAAATACTTACTAATTTGTTTAGTTAATCCGGTTAAAACTTCCAGTTAAATCATTATTCAGTGCAATGGTTAATATTAACTTGTATTGAAGATTTTTTTTTTATAAAAAACACAACATTCAATCAAAGCAGCGCAATAATAAAATGTTATCGAATTATTTGTAATGTTTATATACTAGAACATTGGTCATTGGGAAATAATGTTTGCATTATCAACGCTTGGTGCCTTGACATTTGATAACAAAAAACAATATAAACATTAGCACATTTTTTTCTATGAAGACAAAAATTAAATTTTTATAGTTATCTAAACAAAATGAAAATGCAAAGTTTGAAATCAATCTAGATTAAAAATAAGAAATTATAAAAAAAAATTAATTGAAATTTTTTTCAGTTTAAATTCTGAAATTCCATGTAATTTTTAATTGTATTTTAACAATGCATCAAGGTTATGCTGCAAGATATAGTGTACTTTTTACATTGTAATTTAGCATAATCTGGGAATTTTTTTAAATTTAAAAGTTATTGATTATCTTATCAAGTTATTAATTTATATGTGATGTAGAGTTCCAACTTCCAATTACAAACTTATAGTTTTAAAAGTGCACAGCGGTTATTAAATGCTTGAATAATTTATGTGCATCTTATTTTTGAGATTGAAAATTTAAAGGTGTAAATTTAAATGTAGTCAAGTGGGTTTTCATTTTTTTGCTGACTTTTTTATTACCGAGTACTAATAATTGTCTAATCTTGATAATTATTTCAACTACCGTTACTGATATCTTTTTTGCCAAAAATATTTCAAAAAATATTTTTTTTTATTTAATTGGTGTTTGCACATGATACTAGATGGAGAAAATAGCGCGTAGTTTTAGTTTTTATTAGTAAATAAAATGTTTAAAAATGTCAACAAAAGGACTGTACACAACACAATAATTGTATTGTGTTGAAACTAAATACATTTTGAAGATGTCAATGGTAAACAATTATTGTTTTTTGTTTTAAGTGCATTTCCAGTAAAATGTACATTTAGAAAATTTAATTGCTGTCATTTAATAATAATAGTATTTTACATTTAGTCTAGTAATCTGAATAGTTACCATTTATTATAAAACTTTGTAATTTAGTTTAATATTGTTATTTAATTTTTTGCCACTGGTTTTAGCAACATTTCTATTTTAGTTATTTTACATGATTTTAGTCATTTTAATGTTTTACATTAACTTTATGTTTTGCTATTACTTTTAGGAATTTTATTGTTTTACATTGGCTTTTGTAATTTTAGTTTTTTACATTAAGTGTAATAATTTTAAATTTTTCCTGATGTTAGTAATTTTTCTCATTGGTTTTAGAAACTTTAGTTTTTCTCATTGAATTTAGGAGATTAATAATTTTGATTTTTTACATTAATTTTAGTAATTTTAATTGTTTTTACATTGATTGTGATAATTTTAATTTTTCCTGGTTCTAGCTATTTTTTTCCATTGATTTTAGTTTTTCTTTACTGATATAGTAATTTTTTAATTCTTCTAATAATTTTAATAGAATTTGGTTTTTTTCCACTGAATTTACTAATTTTAATTTTTTCCTGTAACTTTATTAATTTTAAGTTTTTTCTGTAATGTTATTAATTTTTTCCCGTAATTTTATTAGTTACCCTCTATTATTAATAATTTTTGCCATTAATCTAATTAAGATATTCGAAAAATTAAATTACGTTGATTGCATATGCAGTCACAATAAAACTCATATAGACTTTATCTTAATTTAGCAATGCAGTACAAGTTTTAAACTAAATACAAGGTTAACTTTTTAAGATTAAAAAACCCAACCATTTGACCAACAGCTGTAAAATTGGACGACATTGAACTTGTTAATTGGGTTATCACCGACAACATTGAGTTATAATTAATTTCGGATACAAAGCAACATTGTTTAGCTCTTAACACTTAATAACTATTGATAATCTCCAGTAACTTTCTAAAAAAACACATTTAAAATTTTTTATTTATAATTTAGTTTTTACTTTTTTGAAAAACCATGCTGGTGACGTCAGTGTATGTGTATTACTCAACACAAAAGACAATTACATTGAACTGTGGTGTGTGATAAGTTCCCTTCGTGTGTTAAACTACATGTTACATTGACATAATATAAAGAATTTTTTTTTAAAAAAAAAATTTATTTTTTGAAGTGTGCGTGATGCGTTGTTGAAGGTCTTTGTACTGTTTGCCACATACAGTACATATATCCTGATAAGAAAGAGTGAGAGGCTGTCAACTAAAAGCAGATATGGCCAACCAAAATTTCATTTCCGGTCTTTGCACTCTCCTGCTCTATCTCTTCTTTTTTGAAAATCAATGAAAACAGAAAAGTGAAACATTAAGTTTTTTTTAAAAAAAAAATCACAGTGTTCAATGATACAAAATAAACTTATATAGGTTTTAAGAAAACATCTAAAAAAAGAAAAGTTAGCAAGCTATTAACATTAGGTAATCCAATCGTCACAATTAGCCATCTTTTTTTTACAATTTAGCAAGGTTTTTTATTCAATTTAATAGCATTTAGTCAGTCTTTATTCAATTTAATAGCATTTAGTCAGTTTTTATTCAATTTAATAGCATTTAGTCAGTTTTTGTTCAATTTAATAGCATTTAGTCAAGTTTTATTTTTGCAATTTGTTAATTTAGTATCATCTAGGAAATGCTTTCTGTTATTTAATAACATTTAGTCAGTTTTTATATAATTTTAATATCATTTAATTAGTTTTTATATAATTTTAATATCATTTAGTTAGTTTTTATATAATTTTAATATCATTTAGTCGGTTTTTACTACAATTTTTAAATATTGTCTGATTATTAAATTGATTTTTCTGAAATTATTTATATTTAATTAATTTTCTTAGCTGTTTAGTAACACTTAGCCAAAAGTTTCAACAATTAAGCAACAATGTTTTTAAAACTTTGTTGCCATTTAATAACAACTAGTAGTGTTTAGCCATTTAAGCAACTGCTAGAAAAAATTCTTAGCATTTGTATTATGTAATCTTTAGCAATTTTTCAGAAATTTTAAGAAACATTTGGCAATCTTTTTCATTATAAACGAAATCACAGTACTGTTTTCAATTATTTACAAAAATATTGCTTAATTTCCAACATTTTTTTCTTTATTTTTAGAAATGTTTTTGCAATTTTTTTATTGTGTTTTATACAGTAGTTTGCACTAGTTGTATTAAATCAAAAATTTAAATACAATAAAAGTATTTGTAAATGCATGATGTAAAAAGGCTGTTCACTTAAGGTAAACACACTGATCCATATTATGATATGATTATGGCAGTTTATCATACAGGTACATCATGAACCAGTTTATCATACATAATAAGATTGGAAGTACAAACTACTGTACTATCAATTTTGAATTATCAGACATTTATTGATCTCGTACAGTAATTTTCCATATTAAAAAATAACTAAAACAAAACGTAATAATTGGACCACACATAAATCGAGTCAGAATTGAACGTCCAACTGTTCAGCATTTACAGTAAAATTGAACATTTTTATTTTTATAAATAAAACCAGCAATAAAAATTCAAAAGTCGGTTATGAATAATAAATTCAGTTGTGTAAATGAATAGTGGCCATCACGCTTCCGGTATAAACATAGGTTTAAATTACAGATGAATTTTCTTCCCCCTTGGCTCTTCCCTGCGGTATCTTTTGTTCCTTATCATCCTCTCACCATATTCATATAAACAGTCCGAAAATAAAAATAAAAACCATTTCTCCGTCTCCCTTTTTTGTTATAATCCCCCATCCATTTCGTGTATAATACACAGGGAAAAAGTTGACCTCACCATATAGTAAATGCCTAGGGCCATATGCAATTTGCTGGCTGTGCTACTCAATTCCAAAATGAAGAGTGGGGTAGAGGGGTAGGACGAAAAAAAAAAGTTAAAGGAACATAAAAATACATAAAGTTTACTCTAACTGGGCTATTAGCTGTTTGGGTGCAGATCTATATGTGTTTTTCAAAGCTTCTTTTTAATTCCAGATGAACTAAACTTTAAAGTCCATAAGTAACTTAAGTGCTGGAAACTCATACCTCTGAAAAGAGCCGTGGAGGGACAAGGGGAAGAGGGTGGGGAGAGAATTTGTACCTTTAAACATATTGCTTTTTTAAATTTTTTTTCTTAATGCGAATTTCTTCTTCTCATACTTCAGCGTTTACAATTAAAGTGAAAAAGACCACAGTGAGTGTGAGAAAGTAAAATGTAAAAAATAAAATAAATGTATAATATAGACATTCTTAGAGGTAAAATGCGTACTGAAATGTAAAGGGGGAAAATGGCTGTCAACATGTCCACTTACCTTTACATAATGCAAGGTGATTGCTTTTGACCATAATCAGCCAGCCAGAAACTGAGACCCTTAATACTAAAATGAAATTCAATTCCTTATTTTACACTTGGATAATTTTTTTTTCATTTTCAAGTAAGTATTATTATTACAGCTGTTCTTTGGCGCACAAGTTTTTAAAATTAAGCCGTGCATTTTTGTTATTTGTTATTGGGTACAAATTGAAAAGACTTTTTCAATGGGCAAAATTGACGTGGAATTTTGGTCAGTTGAAATGTCCGTGAAATCAGTTTGAAATGGTTGTCAAAGTTGATTTAAAATGTATTGTGAATCAGTGTGTTGTATAATTTTATTTTGTGCAAGAATTTTAAAAATTAGACGGTAACTTCATTGTGATAAATTGATACTAGTAAACTTAGTAACGTTGTTGGTATTGTGAAAAAGAATGAGTAAACATTAAATAATTTTTGGTTTAACATGATAAATACAGAACCATTAATATAAATAGAGAAAAAATACAGTAATTTATTAGCTGGAGTCAGCTAGAGTCAACTAATCAAAACGATTAAATTGTTAAAAAATTATTACTAGTAAGTGTCATAATATAAAAATTAAATTGTGTAATTTTTTAATAAGTGAAATGATACTTGAAACCTCAATACAATTTAAATGTAAATAGCAACTCCACTATAAAATAATGTTTTAATACACATAATACAACATGTAATAATTTGAGTAAAAAACAAAATTTTTTTAAATATTACATGGCAATTAATTAATTTACTAATTTTCTGATGCAGCTTGCATGTAAACAATATTACGTTACAATTACGTCGTTACTACAAAAGCATTACTTCTTAATAAGTATTTAAAAAACTTATTTAATCAGTGTTTGAACTTAATATTGTCAAGGCTAAAAAATAGTAAACTACATTAAGATTAGCGTTAAGTATTTCTTATCTATAAATAAAGTATAATCTAAATTGCAGTTGTTGTTTGTTGTTAAAATGTCCCATGTAACTTACTTCATTCCTGGTAATTTAGTTTAGTCACTATGGGGAATTACATTTACGAAAACTAATTAATTAAAAATAAAGTATTAAATTTTTGAATTTGATTTTACAACATTGCTCTTAATTACTGACTCTTAGCATTAAATTTCACATCAATTTCTAGTCAAAACTTGCTCTCAGTTTTGATAAAATAAACTTAGTAGTTAAGTGATTAAAAAATACACAATTTTAATTTACTTTTGTTCCACACAAGACCTTGATGGTTATCAGAGAAATTTCTAGTTAATTCAAAGCATAACTTTATTTAATTTTAATACTACTTAAGCTACCATAATAAATCTACATTAATGCAAAGTATAAAGCAAATGTTAACTCGTGCTTCTTTTTTTGTGCTTTGTGTACATATTGAATTTGTAAGGGAGCTTTCAAAATGTGGTTGTATTGAATTTGGGAGATTGGAAGACGACTACACACTGTTGAGAGCATAGGAGTGGATTTCGTAATACGAATAACACAGTGAATAAAGGGGCGAAAAAAAAAGTTGAGATGAGTGGAGTGGGAGAGCATATCTCTTTAAGTTGTCAATTTGACAACTGGCAGACATATAAACACGTGCAACCGAGCATGATATAAGTGTCGCCGCCATGTTTTTTTATTTAGTCTTTTACATACACAACCATAAGCTCTCTTTCATCATAGGTAGTCAAAATGAAGCAGCTACTTCCTGATTTACACACAAGATTAGAGAGACGCAGTAAAGAGGCTGTGCAATGCAAAGTTGTTTTAAGGGGTCTTTTTTTTTTTTTTTGTTATACAACTCCATTCCTACTTTTACAATTGCAATCCAACCAGTTTCTTTTTGATGTCCTATAGTGTCAAATTTAAAAACCACCAAGAGCTTTTCAAATAAATTTTACATCAACAGAGGAATAAAAGGGTAACTAAGCTTACTAACTAAAATGGAATAACATTCAATTCATCAGGGCAGTGAATATATTAAATGGTAAAAATAATATCAGATTCTGGAAATTTAGAGCCACGTTTTTCTTGAAACACTAGGAGAGACAATGCTAAATGAAGTGTTTAATCAAATTTAGAGATGTAAATTGCGTTTTTTAAAAGACAAAATAGCAGATGGATGTAAGAAAATCCGAATAAAATATAAATTTAAGAAACCAATATTTTTCTGTTTCATTTTTTTCTTTACGAAATCCTTTTCAAATCCTAATCGATTAACTTGCATCGATTTCTTTCAATGGCAGCTGCTCAAATTCATTAAATTGTGAATTTAAGGGGTTAGCAGGGGTTAAAGCTGCGTTGAGAAAGGAAAGAAATTTACTATTTACGATGGGGTAAAATTTGCAGTACAAGTTATATAAATGAACATTTGCATGGTTGATAGATAGCAATTGTCACCATAAGATGCTCCTCCACTGCAAACGAGAGATCAACAGAAAAGAGTGAGAAAAGAAAAAAAAATTCCAAAAATACACATGCACAGAATGATGAATGTCAAATAGGGATGAATGGGGTGGGTGCAGGATATAAGTGTGGGTGGTTCGCAATCTTTTAAATGCTTAGCTGACATTTTTAAATGAGCAAATAGGAGGGGGTCATTGAACGCAATTAATTTTTGCAGTTTTTAATTTAAGTGGTAATTATTTAAAGGTTACAACTCAATGCCTAATGCCCTACTGACTGCCATGAAAAAAAAAAACTTTAATAAATATATAAGGGGTAAAACGAAGATGGATAGACTATGAAAGATTACAAAAATAAAATATCCCAAAAGCAAAATTTATTTTTCTCTCACTCTCTCTCCCTTTCAAAAATTCCCTTTTTTTCTTCATCTTCCCTTGTATAGTCTAATTTCTATATAAATTGGAAGTTGTCTCGTGTAATATCGATGACATATGTACATATACAACATATTCCCACCCCTCTTATTTTATGCCACCATTTACCCCACTCCCAAGTTTCATCTCTTGTTCTTCTCATTTTCATCTATATACAGAGTGCACAAGAAAAGTTGCTCTTTACATTTCAACTGTGTAATTTTCATTATTTCACTGATGAGTTTTCAGCAAAAAGTATTGCAAATTAACACATTGCAATTAAGAATTAAACAATTTAGCTTAATTGATTTCTATTAATAATTACAAAAATAACTTCGAATTAGTCATTTTCTGTATTTGAGTTTTCTGCACAGCATGCTATTGACTTAACATGGGATTGGTTGCCCCTGAAAGAAATTTATTTCTAAATTCATAAAATTAAAATCAAGGTTAAGTTAGTTAAATTTTTTTTGAACAAAACATATTTATGGTAATTCTTTGCATTTTTAAGTACCAAAAACATAAAATAGACATTAAAATTTGATGACTTTGTTATTACATGACTTTGTGAAAATAACTCGCCAAATTAAGCGTGCAAAACGGCTGTGTTTAATTTTCCAACCATTTCCCCTCACCCTGTATTTACAGTATTAATTCTCACATAAGAGTTTTTGCTGTTTGGAATGTTTGGCTATCCTTATATAATTATTATCCCCATCCTATCTCATCCTACTTTACTTTTATCCCCTACTTCTCTCATTTAAACGTTTTGCCTTATGTCTTTATAACCCCCCTTATATCCTATCCCATCCCATTCTTACGTCAATTTCCTCCTCCCCACATCCCTACATCCCTCTTTTCTATGGACACATATTGGCCATATATTCATAAACCAATCAGCCAACAAAACTCAATCGATGACTCAAAAACCCCCTCGATGTTTTCCACTATGTCCAAAACACCTCTTTTAATGCATTTTTTGTTATTTGTTTTTCAAAAGCAAAAGCAGTAAACGCTAAACCTAAACATTTTTTAACAGCTAAACGTTCAATTAGTGCAGAATTAAATCTGATTGCTAATTCAGCTTGCGTAAAAAGTTTTTGTTTGCTTAGTGGAAACACAGTTTATTGCGGTACCTTTTATTTTTAGGCCCCCTTATTTTTCCCCCTTGGTTCTCTGTATAGTGTGGAAAGTCTTATACATGTAGTAGTCATACCCACCCTTACCACATCTTTTCTCAGTATAGTTTATGGCACCTTTAGATTAAAACGTTACCCACACAAAAATATATTGGACTTTTATGCTGATCAATTTATGTCCACAAGTCGTCTGCTCTTTTCAAATGTACATGTACTAGATAAATGTACAGCTTACATGTCATAACAGTTTCTCAGAATTAACCCACAAACACTATTAGACATCCCCCGCATTTTGTTGTCCCTAACTGGACCTAATAAATTGACCAGTAAATGCTAAATGCACTTAATTTTAAAGTAAAAAAAAAAGAAAGAAAAACCCCTTTAACATTACACAATGCTGATTTATGACTGATTTCAAGGAGAACAACATGTAATAACTCCATAAAACAAATACAAAAAAAAAAAAATCAAATTAAAAACATAAATTAGATCCATTAATCTTTTTTGTCGAACTTTTGACCTGTTACACAAAAACGTATAAAATCACACTTCTGTATTTAAATGCAATATTGTATAACGTTGCTTCACATAATGTGTATCCAACAAGCGTGTAATCAATTAAATTATTCTATTAACTTTGATGCAAAACAATAAAACGGTTAAAAACAATTTATGGCTTAGTTTAGGTTTGACGTCACTGTCTGAATTTAATGTCATGATAAAATCTCATTACACAGTCAAACGACACACAAATCAAGTGAAACACAGACTGAGAAAAAAAATCTTTTTTTGTCAATTTTTTTTTGTTTGAAATAGACAACAACAATGAAAACTATAAATTTTAAGAGGAAAAGTGTTAGCTGGGTGTATGAATGAAAGATGAGAAGGAGGGATATGATTGGTTGGTTGTTTTTACTGTTTAGTCCACCGTTTTCCATTAAGTATAGAATGATGATGGTTCAGATGCCGGGAGGAGCCACTAGGGGGAGCATAGTTTGATATAGTTGTATGTGCCTATTGAGAAAGTACATGGAGCTCATTCAACTAACTGCCAACATTCATACATTTGTATTGAGAACGACAACAGCAATTTTTCAATGGAAGTTTAATTAGTTATTTATGATTAATTATTGTTAACTTTGTTAGCTAAAACAACAGCAAGAAAAATTAACCAGCTAACAAAACGGTCTATTAAAAGAAGTAATTATAATTTAACAAAGAAAAAACAACAACTGTGACAATGTGTTTAATTATCAAAAAAAAAAAATAATGGATGAATATCATTAGTAACAAAATAATGTGAAATGACGTGTTTGCTGACGTATCAAGGTTAAAAAATAACAATTAAAAACTTTGTTGGAAATTTAACAATAGTTGGCTTCAATTCAGCAACTTTTTTAAAGTGATTTTATTTTTTTTCTCCTTTTTTTGTGTGTGTATTTGTGTGGATATTTTGGGAATTGCAAAGTGCACGTGTTACGCCGCTTTTGATGCACTGTCGACGGGGAAAATTTATGTTGGTATTCCGCGGTCAACGCAGCATGAGTTCGCCTCCGTCGGTGTAGCCAGAATCACCAAGTTATAAAAGTCATAATAATTATGGCATTTTATAAGTGGTTCAGATAACAGTTGGATAAAAGTGTTTTGGGGAGTTAATGACATGAAAGGTCTTATTTACCGGCTCTTTGTGGGCACTTTAATGGTCGCCCTAACCAACTTAGGCCCTTATGCATCAGCCACTTGGTGGTAAGAGTTATTTGCAACTTTTATTTAACTTAGTTTTAAGAAAAGTTACTTAACAATTGTCGTATTATGTGCAACTTTGCATATCAGTTAAGTTGAATTTAAATATTTATCCGGATCTGACGTCATCATTATTGACGCACAATCGATACATATTAAGCTTTCAAAGATAAAAATACTTTAAAGGTCAAAATCCAACGATTTATTTCAAAAAGAAACTTTTCTTTAACCAAAAAAGAAAAAGGTTTATTTTTTAAATTGAATTTTAGATTGTTACTAAAAGAAAATGTGTTACTTTATTACCATTTTTATTGCCGACCTTTTAATAAATATTTAAATTTTTTGCAGCTATAAATTTAAAATTTTTCTGATTTATTAAGTTTTTTGACAAATTTTTTTCAACACGCCCTTGATAATTAAGAGATTTGTATTCAACTTGTGTCTTCTGTTGCGGATTATCACATCCACACCCATTTAGCACATTAAAGTGAGAAAATAAATAGCAATTCTCATTTTACGCTAAGAAATTGTCGGCTGTTTATTTGGACGATTTATTCAAGTTTACGCTTTAACAATAATTGATAATGGTATTTTATTTGTAACTTGAGAAAAAAACAAAGATAAACATACACACACACGCGTTTTACTCTTAAGTTAAAATAAAATACACAATTTTAAAACTTAAGTCGGTCATCTTTGAAGTTACTGCAAATTAGGTTCAAACAGTGCAATTAGTTCAGTGATTATTATTGCTTTTGGACCACAAGAATTAAAATCAAAATTATTATAATACGTGTGCAGTGATTTCATTTTTCTGTTAATGTCCTCACAAACAAATTTGACAGTGCCACTTGATTTACTATTAGAAAGTTGACTATTGGCATTCAAATTAAGAGCTAAATTATTAATTAAAATATATGGTATTATTTGGTACGATAATAATACTAATTAATTTATTAATGAAAATTTTTGTTTTGAAAATTTGAAGTTTACTGATACTGTATGACTATTCACATTCGGAATGAGATTAACACTTATATGTTTTAGGACAACAATTTAATTTACAACTCAAACTATTTACCAACATAAGTTAATTAATTAAACTACTGCATGTGTCATGTTAAATCTGACTTTGGTGTCTATGATGTGCCAAATATTTCTTATTTGTTCTCAAATTACATTGCATCTCGTAGATGAATCTTTCCAGTCAAACTTGACAAGACATTTGATATAAAAGTTTTGTTAATTAAGTTGTCTTTTTGTTAGGCTAATTTTGTTTTTGCTAGATTTTTTTCTTCAAAAACGTCTGTGTGGCAATAACTAAAGTATAATGCTAATCTGAGTGCCATTTAATTACATTTTTATTTAGTTTTTGTATTCAGTATTGCAAAGTTAGATTTGGTTTGGCTCGTTTAATCAAAAATAGGTGATAACTGATCAACTATTAGTTAAGCTAATTTGGCAATGTTGTTTTAAATTTTAGTTTTTTGTTTTGCTATAATGTTTAGCTATAAATTTTATAATAGTGACCAAATGCTACGTCGTTAAGTACCCAATGGGGGATTAGGTTTGGTAATAGACCTCCTACAAAGTGGAATATTATGTAAGTCTATGACTCATTGTAGTTACAGTATTAATGTCATTTAAGTCTTTTTTTCTGCGACTTGAAATAATTCTCTACAAATCTGGCATGTTTTTTTTTTGGTTTGAAAAATTCTAAAGTACTTGTAATAAGAATTTTTGTCATACCTATTTGCAGCATTAATTCTAGCAAACATAAAATACGTGACAATATTGCAATGTTTGCACCTCCTTGCAGCTAGAATGCACCGTGTAATTTTTTTTTTAAAAATCCACAAAGCAGAAAGGTCCACCAGATTAAAATAAAAGTAAATTTTTTAAAAAATAATAAAAAAACAGTTACGAATTCCTTCGCATAATTTGAAATGTGAAGCTGGAACATTTAGACACCTACCTTGTAGGTAAAATAAATTCTGTGTAATAATGTGGTTTGTAATTAGGTGCATAAAAATAGGGGCGTTTTACACTGCTTTCACAATTTTTTAGGCCACCAAATAGAAATAAAAAATCTCAACTATGAAAAAAATTAAGCAATTAGCAATTAAATAATTTTAAAAACAGTGCATTACTTAATGTTAATGCACTAAAAGTATTTCCGGTTTGGATTTTTATTTCTTAGACAAAACTATTTTTTTAAACTTATTTCCTCATAGAATCTCGTGAGTAACCAATAAAATCAAAATTTTATTATGTTCTACTTCCGCTTCAGTCACAGCATTCATTTTTTGCAACGTTTGCTAAACTTAATTTTTTTTGAATACTTCTATTTAACTTATTTTTTTTTAGTTTAACAAATTCAAATGTTTTTACACAAATTTCACTTTAAATTTTTAGTTTAATACAGTTCTTACTCAGTGTATAACAGTATACACAGCGTTTGTGCTTGGAAAAAAGCAATTTCTTTTTCTTTTAAAAGTCTTGTCTTGGCAAAGCAATAAATTCAACACTTCCCATAAATCCGCACTTTTACTTTAAAACTTTTTTTTCATTTAAAAAAAAAAAAACAACTCTTACTAACATATTTTTTTCAGTATAGACAAATACATAAGAAAAAAAATTCAATGGGCACTCTTAGTCGATGATTTAACATTTTATTTTTACGACATTTAATTACATGTTAGCAATTGGAAATTTATAACATCATTTGTTAGACTTTATGTCAAAATTTAAGCTTTTCTAATTATTTTCGATTAAAGGGCACGGTCATGTTTAAAAGTTACAGTAAATTTTATTCATTCTTTAATTTACACTGCAACATTAACTTTTTTTACAAAAGAAAAAAAAAACAATAAAAACTGGAAGAAAAAAAATGTTACATTTCTTAGTCGCTAATAATGCACTTTGCTAAGTTATAAATAAGACACTTTAATGTAACAAGTAAAAAACTTAAAATTTTTTCTTCAAAAATCTCAAAGTACTTTTTCAAATGATTTAAACAAAGTGTCACCATTTCTGACTACTTTTTTTGCCTCTTTTTTTTAAAAAATGAATCTGAAAAGACACTAATTAGCATTTTGTCTCATCTTACACAACATTTCAAAACTAGACAATAAAAATGTAAAATAGGAAAATGGATTGTCTGACAGAGTGGAATTTTAGGAAGCAAACTGTACATGTGTTTCTCATTTACGACAAAACAAAATAATGTTTTCCTCCCCCCATTCATTTGCACCTGCTGCTCTAAATTCACACAAAGTGCTATTTGCTGTTTTCATTGCAGCACCAACGCAAAAACAATTAAACAAATTTGTAATAGGTAATTAAAAACAGAATATTAAGGTTTGTTTACATTGAAAGATTGTTATATTCAAAGGCTTAATTTCATACAAGTTGCAGTCAGTATTTGAGTGAAATAAATTATTTTAATGTTAGACATACATAATACGTCGTCTTGATGAAGTTCAATAAGTCACTTTATGTGCTAAATTTGGCTTTTACAATACCAACTTCAGTGTATAATCATGTAACTTAGTTTTGTTACTTTAGAGCTGTAATTTGTCATTGCAGACAATTTTTTTTACAATAAAAGTTAGTTGTGCTGCAGTGTAATCAAACATAATTAACTATTGTAAATATAAATCGTGCCAAAATTGTACCACAAAGTGCGTGACTGAATAATAAGAATATGATGTAGCGAACTTAAACTTTGCATGTTGACTCCAATAACTTTTTATTGTGGAAATACAGTTGCTGATTTGTATTAAGATCAGCCACGAAACTAATCTGCTTTAGGGTGCAATAATAATTACAGTAAATACATAAAACACTAAAAACTTTTTGGTTAACAAGACAAGTGATGTCATTGGGAAATAACAAGTCTCAAGTAACTAATTTTAACTTCATAATTTTACTGTACAAATCTTTAAATCTAATTTTTGTTTCTTTAAATCCAAATTCTTGTTTCTTTAAATCCAAATTCTTGTTTCTTTAAATCCAAATTTTTGTTTTTTTAAATCCAAATTTTTGTTTCTTTAAATCCAAATTTTTGTTTCTTT
>JAAFCF010007112.1:4291745-4307701 GCA_013389785.1 Helicorthomorpha holstii
AGTTTTGTTAAAGTAAAAAAATGGTTAGTTTTGTTAAAGTAAAAAAAAAAGTGTTTCCGCCCAGGTTCGAACTGAGGACCTTCCGCGTGTTAGGCGGATGTGATAACCAACTACACCACGGAAACACACACTAAACCACTTTAAAATTAGTTACTACCTATTTAAATTTAAATTGGATTAAACAAATTTAAAACTTTTGATAGTCATCAAGCTCGTTAAAAAAGAACAAATATGCAAATTTAAATTGTAAAGTCTAATTAATTTTTTTTGGTAATTATGAAACGTTGGCACAAATTGTTATTAATTATTACAATAATTAATTTTTTTGTATTAAAATGTGAGAAATTGTCAGCAAAGCGGGACTGTGTTAAATATTTTTATTAATGATTGCATTATTTAACATTTTACTAACAATTCTTAATTTTTATTGTAGATACTTGCCTAAATTGCCAATTAGACTCGAAAGTGGAAAACGAATGTATTGGTAAGTTAACTTCATAAATGCTTTTATTGTTGTTGACTGGTTTTGCTGTCAACAATATAAAAAAACATTTATGAATTACTTTTGCTGCTAAAACTATTTTTGCTGTAGTTGTCTAGGGAGAATGCAACCATGCGTTTCACAACTGCTGTATGAGCAAATGGAATCAAAAGTCTAATACATGTCCACTCTGCCAAAGGGAATGGTCAGTTCAACGTTTAGGAAAGTAATGTTCAACTTTCGGTTCGTTTCGTCATCACACCAAAGTGATATTTTATAAAATCAGTATTAGTACTTTAAACATAACTGTAATAAATGTAACTGTTTAAAGTTCATGGTTAAGTGGATGCTATAAATACAAATAAATTAGTTTTATCTGAAATTTATTTTTTTGTTTAATTCTTGTGTTTTATATTTTTATACTTAAATTTGGTTTATTGATTTATACAAGTTTTTATTAATTAATATAAAATCTAAACGTCTAATATTTGTTCAAATAAATACTTTAAATCAAAACGATTTATTGCTAAATATTTGAGTATTCAAAAATAACATCACTAACAGAGGGTGTTTGAGCTACTAAATTAGGTCAAAGGGCTTAAGGTCTTAAAGTAGAGTACTGGAAATGCCCATTTCTGCTAAGGGGATGTTTTAATCTCTTTAGAGTGACCTTTGCTCATTTAAACCCTTTCTCATTGGTTGACAAAAGTTAAAATAAAACAGGTGTACGTACAAGCAAATACAGTATAGCAATACATACAACTCCGTGGTAAAAATGGCAACATTTGCATCAGCGCCATCTAGTGCAAACATGAGTGCGGCATGAATGCTTATTATACGCAATGCAAATTTGCACATATCTATAGCAATTTATGGTGATATAAATGTGATATAAAAAATGAATTTAAGTGATAAAACTCATTTAAAACGTGGCAGAATATGTGTTATGTTTGGATGCAACATTTATGAGAAACAGAAAGAAAAAAAAAAATCTTTTTTTAGAATGCCAAATGAGAAAGAATAGTTACTGTATTTATGGGACTATAAGATGCACCTAAATTTTTAAGCAATTTAAAAAAAAAGAAAATTTTTACCATTTTTATTATTAAATTGCATAGTAGAAATTGAAAAATTCTTAGTTTATACAAACAAAGTGACCATTAAAATCATTGAAAATAATCATTTTAACTTTCTTTTCTTCACTTGCATTACTGGTTTTCACTACCATGAATAGCGTTACAGTACTTATGTTTATAATAGTTTTGAGTATAAGACGCAACTGAATTTTGGAAGCAATTTTTCGAAAAAAAAATGTGTCTTATAGTCTCGTAAATATGGTAGTCAGAATTTAAATTATTTGATATAAAGTGTTTAAATTAATATTATTTATAAATATAAGTAATAATACATTTTTTATTAATTATTATAGTTTAGCAATTTAATTATTCATTTAAAAAGTGGCAAAATATATGCTATGTTCAGATGCAACTATTATGAGAAAAACAAAGAAAAAATAATTTGTTTAGAATGCCAATAGAGAAAGAATGGTTAGTCTATATAAATGAATTTATGTAGTGTTTAATCAGATATTATTATTTATAAATATAAGTATTAACTATTAGTAATTTTTTTATTAAAAATTATAGTTTATCAAAGTGGATTACTACACATCTAAAAGAGATGATTTAGATAAAGCTTTTAAAGTTAAAGAAATAGAGGACTTTTATACAAGATGTACAAGGTGTGTTCTGATCTTTTGAACCTACTGTAATTGTTTTAAAGACCAACATCTTCACATAAAAGAGAATTAATTTAAATGCAATAACTTAAATGTAATAATGTACCAGTATAGAATTTGTCAGCTTACATTCTTGGACTATACCTACACTTCATATTTACAAATTTCCTAATGTCAAAAAAAGATTGTATGATAGAATACCAAATATTGATTTATCAAGTAAAAAAAATTTGAAATTTGTGCCTCAAGTTACTGAATAAATGATTGGGATGTTTTAACATACATTGAGGTTAAAAAGTTTAGAAGTCATTTGGCAGTAAAATAAAATGCAATAAAACATATAGCTACATTAATTGAAATTAATGTTTTTTAAATTATTTTAGTTGGGTTAAATAGAAAAATATCATACAAGTTCCATTTATTTTTTTTGAAATTCCATTGCAAAAAATTGTGCTAATATTATAAAATATGTATTTAAAAGCAATATTTATAACTACTGTATCTTAAAGAAGGTTTCTATAATGTTAAGACATAATTATGTGATCTTTGTATTAATTGATGTATTTGTGATAAACTGCCAAATGTCTATGGTAGCTTTTATAATTTATTTATGAACAAATATATTATTAAAAGTTATATTAATAAATTGAATGAAGAAGGTAAACACAGTTTAGTTAAACTGCAAACAAAAACTTAGAATTTAAAAAAAAATATCTCATAATTGAATTACATGTATTTTGTGTATTTATTTTCATATTTCTATCATTTACTTTTAAGTTTTCAGCTCAATTACGACGTATATAATTAATTATTTATGTTTCAAATGTGTTAAATTCACATTCACCGTATTGCTGTTCTTTGATAGCTCATGCCGGCTACGAGCACTCACTAGATGGCGCTACTTTTTTACTACTTTTTGAGATTGCCAAAAAGTCTATGGCAAAATCGCGGAGTTGGAGGTATTACTATACTGTATTTGGTACAAGACCTCTTGCTTGTTGGACAAAACACCAAAAAAATCAACACAGTAAATTTTCCGGATAGTCAGTAAGCACTTAGATACAAACAACAGCTGAAGAGCAAGTTATTTTGCAGTAAACATCTTAAAACAGTCATCAAATTTCAAGGTAAGGTAACTAAATTAACTAATGCCAATTTAAAAATGAATTCTGCTAAATTTCATTAAGAGTTTTTAAAAAATTGTAATGTGTACAGTGCCAGCATGGCTCTATTTTTATTAAGTTTTGTAATAATGTAATTCCAATCTATCATACAATGTCTTGCAATTCATAAAATAAAATGTTTTAAACGTTGTATTAATTTTACTAGGCACAAATTCAATATGGAAAAGAAAGAAAAGACCTTCACTTTAAAAAACTTTAATTTGGTTGCAATGTGGCAATGGGATGCAGCTCAGGACACGTGCGCTATCTGCCGGGTCGTTCTGAATGGTAAATAAGTTACTACTGTATACAATTTTTAATTATTATTGTAGATGGATTTCTAAGATTTACAATATTTTTAACCAACTAATATTTTATTTTTAGATGTTTGCGTAAATTGTCAAGTTGATATGAAGTTCGATAACTGTATTGGTAAGTTAACTTGAGAATGTTATCTTTTTTATTGTTTATAAACATTGGTTTTTCTTGTAGTTGTCTGGGGAGAATGCAACCACTCGTTTCACAACTGTTGTATGGCCAAATGGATTTTGCAATCAAATAAATGTCCACTTTGCAATAAGGAATGGTCAGTTCAACGTCTAGGACAGTAATACAGTATTCAGTCATCCCTTCGTTTGACAATTTTTTAAAATCACAATTACTGATTCAATGAAAATATAAACACATTCAAATAAATAAAATAACTGTTATACTTTAATACTGAAAATTGGTGGTACTGAAAGTTTTATATATCTTAATTAAAACATTGAAATTCATCTAATAATCAAGAGAAGTGTACTAAGATATTAATTTTGAATTGTTTCAATGTAAAATTGTAAATCTAAATTGAATTTTCTGAATTATTATAGTTAATGACTACAAATATTCCAATCAATTAATGTCTTATTTAATGTAGATACACAAATTATAGTTGCTTTGACCGTTACAACTTAATTAAAACTACTAGTATAATTCATAAAAAAAACAAAAAATTCAATTCATAAAATGACTTTGGTTTATAACTTTATTAGAATTGAAATAACTCCATTTCACATATTTCTTGGAATTTGCTTGGAGAACATCTTTCTTCAAGCAATTTGTACATCTGCACCAAAGAGTAAGCATCTAATGCTAAACATCAAAGAAAATGTTACTTTAAAGACAAACTTTTCTGTTTAGATATGTACCTGCATATTTAATTTGAGTTTCTCTCAATGGTCTTCTTTCCCAATTGCTAATTTTCTCATGTTCATCCAATGGCTTTTGAAAACAAAGTTCCACATACTGCGTCAATTCTCGTTTAGTATACTTATTTTCAGGATCATGATAAGGAAACACTTGGGGACAATCTGCAAGTATCTGAAGCCAACAAAATTATAAATCAATGCTTAATACTATATATTATTTTTTATTTACTTGATCGCATATGTCACTTAAATCAATCAAATGTAGGGCACTATAATGTGAAAAGACGTCATTGCAAATTTTTTGTAATCCTTCCCAATCACTTTCACAATTTTGAGAAGAAAATTCCAATTTAGTAATCGATGGATTGTCAAATAGATCTGATTTTAGTGAATTCCAGTCTGTAATTTGTAGCTGTGATTTCAGTGCTGGAATATCGAGCAAATATATTTGATTTTCTGTTGCAATCTGCATAATTGATGTTGAGACAGGAATTTTTTCTTTTTCAAAAAATCCGCTTTTCCATTCACAGCCCAATCCAACTAAACTAATCTAAAAATTAAAGAAAATTTGTAACATAATTGAAAATGTATTCGTAACAAATTATAATTTACTTTTTTTAAATCTAAAATTAATTTTTTGAACTCTTCTTGTTTATCAACCCAAATGATGGAAGGCAAAATAGGATTGTAATAAGCATCACTTTTAACAGCATTTCTTTTAGGATTTTTAAAAGGCAACGAAGTTCCATTGGTGATGGCTTTCTGTATTTCCCACCCAAAAGTACTTGATAGCAGACTCCATGATTTAACCCATTTAACAGTTTGTCCCAAATCTTCTTCCTTTTTGGCCAACCAAACCGCTGATTCTTGTAAACGGCGATTTCTCCCAACGATTTCGCCCACAAAAAGTTCCCAATCATCGCGATAAAAGTTTCCTTCATAAAATCGGCGGCAAAGATCTTTCAAGCAGCCAATTTTAGCAAACATAATCATATTGGGAATTGAGTCATCTGAAATGCCTAAAGACGTAGCCAATTGTCTTCCTTGATTCTGGAATTGCCACGTATTGGTAATTTTCGGGGACTTAATGTCCAAAACTGCAACTACTTCTGCTATATGCTTACCATTTTGGCAAAGACTTTCTAACCGCATTACAAATTCTTTTTTCATATTTTCAGATTGCCCTTTCAGGTACTCATTTAAAATATTAAATTTGTTTTGAAGAAACAGTGGCAGTGCAACATCGTACCATTGAAATGAATCTAAATATCCAAGTACCACAATCCATCTCGACGCAATATCGTAATTTCCATTTACAATTAAGAATATAATTGAGCTTTTTACGTCTTTCATGTTGTCTTTATAATGAAAAATTTCATTGGCCAATTCCAAAATATCTGTTCGGTACAATTGCTTGCTAAAATGGTCAAATGAAGTCAATTGGACATCCAACGATAGGTTTGCAGCAGGTGAATTAAATTCCAAAAAAGTAGTCAGAATGACTTTATTTAGTTTATCTTTCAAATGATCAGGTTTGGCTTGTAATTTAAATTTTTCCAACGACATCAAAGTTACCACTAAACTCCAGTAACAATTTTTGTGACCAACTCGCCTGAAATATTGGATTATCCGTTCCTTGATTGTGCTATAGTCTATGTTAAACAAATAAGCAAACATCCAGGTGTCGTCGAAATTTTGGTTTATCCGTGCCTTGACATTATTAGCAATCATCCAGGTGTCGTTGAAATATTCTGATGAGATATCCAGCTTAAAATTTTCAGGGATTTGAACTGATTTTCGTGGACAATCTTTTGCTGTCAATTTTTTAAATTCAAAATTGGCCAATAAATTCTTTTCTTTTGCTGTCTCATTTCTTCTTCTATTATTGTTACGATTTCCATAATTACCAGTATCTAAGTAACTATATCTTGGATGTCCCTTGAATGTCGAATTTGCCTTGGTGTGATCCATATTATTTAGAAAATATTGGCAAAAAAAGGAGTTTGACCTATAGCAGTACTGGTTTTTTCCCTGTGGCAAACTATTTGGCTCAAAACAATAACTTATATAGTATGAAGAGATTATCTTCTGACAAACGTTTTATCACACAGTTTTGTGTCATGATTAATTTATATTGCTTTGGAATTTACAGTACGCATTTTCTGTTTGGGTATTCATCAATATTGCTATATCGGGCTGTATGTTACGCATATGTTTGTTTATCTCAGATATCTGGGTGTATTAGAATGTAACCGGATATAGTTGTATAGTTATCAGTTAAAATATTTATTCAGTTTTGAAAAATATTGAATAAGATAATCTATATTGAAGCTTTATCAAGACAACGTCGACATTTTAGCAACATAAAAACTCAATGAAATATTAGAGGTTAAAAATAGATTAAAAAAAATATACTTAATTCATAAATTATTTAATATTTGCTCTATTTTGAATTTATTATACAAGGAAAACATTAGAAATCAACATTTTAATAATTTTAGTGTGCATATTTTTAATGACTGAAAAGCAACAAAAAACTACTTAAAAATAATATTTAATATTTTAATGTGGATCTATTGTAATTTAGGAATCGAAACGATTAATATTTATGCTAAATACTTTTTACCAAATCAAAATTTGTACCGTACTTTTGGTAAAATGTATTTACCAAAAGTACGGTACAAATTTTGAATGGTCAGACTGATTTGCTTATATTGCCAGACCGATACATTGGTTTCAAGCAGCGTATTGAAGTGCCTGTGCTGAATCATCATTCAGGTCAGCACAAGTTACTACGCATAATTATGTTATATTCTATAATGGATTAATATTATTGGTAATATTAATCCATTAATAGCGTACTCGAATTATTATTTAAAATTTAAATGTCCATAATGTTATTTATTATTTGAATCTTTTTATTTATGTTATTTTTAAATTCTCAATATTGCGTCATAGCTTACGTAATGCATAGTCACGCCATTAGCTTTCGAGATGGATGCTTTCGGTTGGCCCCATCTCTAGTCGAGGATTTATATAACGTTATGCAGTGTTTTCATACCAAAAATCTGTGGAATAATAGTTTAAAGGATGTCGGATCAATTGTTCAGGTAAATATTTGTCTTTTATTATAGGCATTTAAATATTTGTACGTGTAATGTGGGATTTTTCATGACGACCTAGCGGCTTCGGGGAATCCAGACTACTGCGTAATATGGTGGTACAGTACCGGTATCGAAAGAATATTACTACAGAGACTATATCTTATCAGTAGAATTGGCATTTTTTGCGGTTCTTTCATGTAATGAATAAGAAAATTCATTCAATTTAAAAATTACTTATGAAATCAATATTGTTTATTTATTTATAGTTTACTATAGCTGATAGATTAAACTACGATTACTTATCTATAAAACGATAATATTGTACACCTTACAGTTACACCGGCAATCAAAATAAAAAACATTGCCAATTTCTTTCTTTCAATTTAATCAAATGGCTGTGAAAGTTTTCGTGTTTGCTTTTTTGGCCATTACTAGTTTTAATGACTATAATGTCGTAGCTTTTCCAGCACTGCCATTAATGGCAATGAAAGAAAAAAAAATGGAAAACGAACTGGTTTCATTTATTTTCAATTTTAAGAATGTGGTATCTTATTTAGCCAATCAAAACGGGAATGTCGAAGACGGTAAGAATTGTGAAGCATGCAAGTTGATGTTTTCTGCACTCAAAGATGTTGTCGAGAGAAACATTTCAAATGATGAAGTAATACTGAAGCTTGCTGCATTTTGTACTTCATTTGCAATTGAATCTGAAGACGTTTGCTATCATGCTGTTGATAATTATCTGGTAAAAACTCAAATTAACTAAATTAAAACCATTACAAATGAATGACTACATTTTAGCCGCAAATTAGATCAGCTTATACGATGATTAAAGACAACATCACAATCAGTAACGTTTGTGGTTTTCTTCTTGGAGGATCAGGATCTTGCATTATCCCAGATGAATACTTTCCTGTTTTTGATTGGAATGTTCACTTTCCAACGCCAGCACCGCCATATGTTCCACCACCACAACCAAATGTAAAAATTAATTTACGTGTAAATTGCATTGTTTAATTGTTACCAGCGTTTGTTAACTTTTTATAGTCAAATTCACCAACTGTTAGAGTACTTCATTTGTCCGACACTCATTTTGATGAGAAATATGTTGAAGGAGCAGTGAGCAACTGCAACGAGCCAATATGTTGCAGAGAAAAGAACATGGCACCACCAAATGAGATGCCAAATTATGCTGGAAAATATGGATCAGTAAATGGATATTGTGATATTCCAAGAATTACTCTTGAAACAATGCTCGATTATGCAGTCAAGAACTTACAAGTACGTTAAACATTTTACAAAAACAAAATTGTAAGTTATGTTTTGACTAATTTGTTAAGACGAAATTGTCATTACATTTAGATTGACTGGGTGTATTGGACTGGGGATATTCCTCCCACAGATGTATGGAACCAAACAAGAGCTGGAAATATACAAATGCTTGAAACAACAACTGCATTAGTACGAAATTATTTTAATAAAGACTACACTGTGTTTCCCAGTTGTGGAAATCATGAATCTGAGCCATGTGATAGGTAATTTCATAAGTGTAAATTTAGTACTACTGTATTTTGTAAATTGTACTTTATAAGAGTAAAAAGACGTTTTTGTTTTTAGTTTTCCAGTGCCACCAGCTTATGAAGAATATGATATTGCTTATCTTTACACTCAGCTTGATAGTGTCTGGTCACGTTTTATCCCTGACATTGATCACTCTACTGTTCTCAAGTACTTATTCAATTTTTCTATAAATATCTTAAGGTTTCAGTTTGATTTATAATTGGTGTATGTTTTCAATTTAGAGGTGGCTACTACGCCTATGACGTTAGACCAACATTGAGAGTTATTTCCCTCAATATGAATTACTGCCCTGAATCGAACTGGTTATTTTAAATACTAATTATAAATTAATCTTTTATTAATTTGTTTGTATTAAAGGTGGTTACTTGTTGAAAGTCAAGATCCAACTGATATGTTGCAATGGCTGATTGAGCAGTTAGAAGATGCTGAGAAGAATAACATTAAAGTAACTGACTTGAAGAAAACTATAACTTAAAAAATACTCAACAAAGTTTTACACCTAGGTGCATATTCATGGACACATTCCTCCTGGAAGTTGCCATTACGTCTGGGGCAGAAATTACCGTGACATAATAAACCGGCACAAATTATTATTAAATTTAGTAGTCAATAAGACTGTAATAACACTAAATTTACAGATACAAAGGTACAATTGCTGGGCATTTTTATGGCCACACTCATAATGATGAGTTTGATATGCTTTATGATGATGTGGATTCATCAGTACCAATTAGTGTTGCTCACATTGGTCCCAGTATCACTACCTATGACACTAGGAATCCAGCGTTTCGTGTTTATATAATTGATGGGGATTATCCTGAGACTTCTTGGGTATTTTGCCATTACAAATAGGTTAAATGAAATTGGCATAAATATCTTGTAAATATTTATAGCAAGTTTTAGATTATGAAGAGTACTGGCTGGATGTAAATAAGGCAAATGAAGATGGATTTCCAACTTGGGAACTCTTATACACCGCTAAAGTAATCTTGTTTTCTCTTTATATTATTAAATTTAACAGTATTAATTTAATTTTGATACATATTTAATAAATTATTTTGTATAGGATGAATATAACATGAATGATTTTACACCAGCGTCTTTCAATGACTTAATTAACAGAATGGAAATGGATGATCCGTTGTTTCAAACATTTTACAAGTAAGATTCATGTTTCCATTTTTGTAAAACTGGAAATGTAATTTGGTTTTTATAAAAAGGAATTTTAATCGGGTGTTTACTAATTCCCCATGTGAAGAGCAATGCAAATCAGGTCTTTTATGCAGTCTCAGAAAGGGATGGACTGGTTATAATGCTACAAACTGCAATTGAAACATCATAAATTAATGAAACACTAAATATTAACACCTGTATTTATTTTTAAGATTTTTAGCAACAATTCCTAATTACTACATTTGAACTGATGATTATCTACAGTATAATATACAGTATACTAACAAAATTTTATAAATAAAAGCATGCACTTTATGATTTATACTGTGTATAGTCTTAAATAAATATTTACGTTTAAGATTAATTGTATTTTTAAATGATTTCGAAGTCGGTGATAAGATTACAGTCAAGAATGCTTATCTTGTTAAGTTTGTAGATATCATTAAACGATACAGTATACTGTGTGTACGAATTCCAAAAAAAAGTTTCATTGTCATTAAATATTTGGCGTAAAAATGACACTGAAAAATTTCATCTGCACTCTGTTGATCATGAGTACAAATCTTATGGTCAATGTTTTAATAGCTTATCCAGCAAAGCCGTCAATGGAATTTACAAATAATAATCAAAATATTGAAAACGAGCTGCTTCCATTTGTTTTTAATTTGAAAAATATAGTTTCATCTTTTGCCACCGAAAAAGAAAATTTAGGAGATGCTGATTGTGAGGCTTGCAAAGTCGTGATTTCTGCTCTTAAAGATGCTGTTGACAGAAATGTTTCCAATGACGATTTAATCTTGAAAATTGCAGCACTTTGTACTTCATTGGCTATTGAGGCTGAAGACGTATGCTACCACGCTGTTGATAACTATTTGGTAATAAATTAAGATAATCTAATTGTCTTTATGATAAATTATTGTTTAAATTTTAGCCACAAATCAAATCAGCTTACATGATGGTGGAAAATAACATATCAATCAATAATATTTGTGGTTTTCTTCTTGGAGGATCTTGCATTATACCAGACGAGTTTTTTCCTGTTTTTGATTGGAATGTCAGTTTTCCAACGCCAGCACCACCTTATATTCCACCGCCACAACCAAGTGTAAGTCGGCACTAATGTCAAGTGTAAGCCAAGTAGTTATAATCTGATGTCTTTGTAGCCAAATTCACCAACAATTCGAATACTTCACATTTCTGACACTCATTTTGATGAAAAATATGTTGAAGGAGCAGTGAGCAATTGCAATGAGCCACTATGCTGCAGAGAAAAGAACATGGCACCACCAGATGAAGAACCAAATTATGCTGGAAAATATGGAACATTAAATGGAACTTGTGATATTCCAAAAATTACCTTTGAATCAATGCTAGATTTTGCGTCGAAGAACTTAAAAGTAAAAGAAATTATTTAAATTAAATACAAAGTATTGCCAATTTTGATAAATAAATCTAAATTGTTGCAGTTTGACTGGGTGTATTGGACTGGCGATGTTCCTCCACACGATACTTGGAACCAAACTAGAGCTGGCAATATCCATATGCTTGAAGCCACAAATACAGTTATTAGAGAATATTTTAGTACCGACTACACTGTGTTTCCCAGTTGTGGAAATCACGAGGCTGAGCCCAGCGACAGGTAATATATTTGCAAATAATTTATAATGTGAAAACGTATGAAACGGTGCTATTTGTGTTTAGTTTTCCAGTGCCACCAGCTTATGAAGAATATGATATTGCGTATCTTTACACTGAGCTTGATAGTGTTTGGTCGCGTTATATTCCTGACATTGATCACTCCACTGTTCTCAAGTATAAATAACTAAATATTAAATGGAATTTAGAAATGCTAAATTTTCAAATTTTATAGAGGTGCCTATTATGCTTACGACGTCAGACCAAATTTGAGAGTAATTTCCCTCAACATGAATTACTGTCAGGATTCAAACTGGTTAGATTAAATATGTTAACCATAAATTGTTTTAAATAAATGGATTATTTTCTATTAAAGGTGGTTAATTGTTGAAAGCCAAGATCCAACTGATATGCTGAAGTGGCTGATTGGGCAGTTGGAAGATGCTGAGAAAAACAATATAAAAGTAATTCATTTAAATAAATCATAATTATAAAAAAATAGTATGCCTTTAAATTATCACTGTAGGTGCACATTCATGGGCATTTACCACCTGGAAGTTGCGTATATGTTTGGGGCCGAAATTATCGTGATATAATAAACAGGTAGAGCTATATTGGTTTATTGATTAGTTATGTCTTGATTAAATTGTAATATTTGTTCAACTGCTTATACTGTAGATACAAAGGTATAATTGCCGGACATTTTTATGGTCATACTCATAATGATGAATTTGACATGCTTTATGATGATGTGGATCCATCATTACCAATTGGTGTTGCTCATATTTGCCCCAGTATAACCACTTTTGGTGGCAATAGGAACCCAGCGTTTCGTGTTTATATAATTGATGGGGATTATCCAGGGACCACTTGGGTATTTCACTGTCACTTTTAAGAAAACTGGTATAAGAATAATAATGGAATCTTTTCATAGCAAGTTTTAGATTATGAAGAGTACTGGCTGGATGTAAATAGGGCCAATGATGACGGATTTCCAACTTGGGAACTCCTATACACTGCTAAAGTATTTTGTTTTATTTATACTAAGTTTAACAATATTAATTTAATGTTGATAAATTTATGAAATTGTTTTTAGGAGGAATATAACATGGCTGATTTTACACCTGCATCTTTTGATGACTTGATTAACCGAATGGAAGTTGATGATCCACTGTTTCAAACATTTTACCAGTAAAATTTATGTTTGTAAGTTTGCTAAGTAAAACTTCTAATTGAGTTTTTATTAAAAGAAATTTTAATCGGGTGTTCACTGATCCCCCATGTGAAGGACAATGCAAAACAAAACGGTTATGCAGTCTGAGAAAGGGATGGACTGGTTATAATGCTACAAACTGCAATTAAATCACCATCAATTAGTGCAACAATGAAATTCAACACTGAAAGACATTTTAAATATAATCCAGTAAAGGTTTACTTTCAAGATTAATAAGATTATAAAAAAATATTTTATTTTGATAAGATTACAGCCTATAATGATTATCTAGTTATAGATAACATTATACCGGGTGAATTTTAAAGTTCAACCGAGAAAAATTGTTATAGTCATATGTTTTTATTTGCACTTTCATAAGCATTGTTCCAATTTAGAAAACACCCGGTGTTACGATTCAATATAATAACAAATTACAACAAAATAAAAACGTCTTTGTCATTCTCTCTTAAATCTTTGCCATGATAATGACTGTGAAAATTGTCATCTGCACGTTTTTGACCATAAGCACTCTTCTTATGGTCAATGTTGCTGTGGCGTTTCCAGCAATGCCACAAATGGCAATGAGAGAAAAAGGAATTGAAACCGAGCTAGTTTCGTTTGTTTTTAATTTGAAGAATTTAGTATCATTTTTAGCTAGTCAAAAAGGAAATGTCGAAGGAGCAGCTTGTGACGCTTGCGATGCCATTGTTTCTGAACTCAACGATATCATTGACAGAAATGTTTCCAACGATGACTTAACTATAAAAATCGCTGCTTTTTGCGTTTCATTGTCCATCGAACCTGAAGATGTGTGCTACTATGCCGTTGCTAATTATTTGGTAAAAGTAATGTAATATTCTTAATCTGACTTGTAATTTAATGACTACATTTCAGCCGCAAATAAAATCAGCTTACACAATGGTTAAAGATAACATAACAATAAGTAATGTTTGTGGATTTCTTCTTGGAGGATCCTGCATTATTCCAGAAGAATATTTCCCTGTTTTTGATTGGAATGTCGTTTTCCCAACACCTGAACCACCAAATGTTCCACTACCACAACGAAGTGTAATACCAAATTCCATTATTTACTGCAAATTAAAATAACTTAATTATGTTTTTAGCCAAATTCACCAACAATCAGAATTCTTCACATTACTGACACTCATTTTGATGAGAAATACGTTGAAGGAGCAATAAGCAATTGCAATGAACCATTATGCTGCAGAGAAAAGAACATGGCACCTCCAACGCATGAGCCAAATTATGCTGGAAAATTTGGTTCATTGAATGGAAGTTGTGATATTCCACAAATGACATTTGAATCAATGCTTGATTATGCGTTGAAAAATTTATCAGTAAAATGAACAGTTTTTTTTTTAGGTAAATCTATCTTTTTATAACAATTAAGTTATTAACATAGATTGACTGGATGTATTGGACTGGAGATGTTCCTCCACATGATGTTTGGAACCAAACAAGAGCTGGAAATATTCACATGCTTGAAGCCACAAATACTATTATTCGAAACTATTTTAGTACAGACTACACCGTGTTTCCAAGTTGCGGAAATCATGAAGCTGAAATATGTGATAGGTAGGCATTTACTATACCGGTACTGCAATTCCATTTTAATTTACTTCAATTTTTGTTAAAATTGTTTTAGTTTTCCTGTACCTCCTGCATATGAAGAATATGATATTGCTTATCTCTACACTGAACTTGATAGCATTTGGGCTCGTTTCATTCCTGATATTGATCACTCCACTGTTCTCAAGTACCGTGCATAACACTCAAATTATATTTAGTAGTTTAATACCGGTAACTGATTAATTAGAGGTGCTTATTATGCCTATGACGTGAGACCAACTTTGAGAGTGATCTCCCTCAATATGAACTATTGCCATGAATCTAACTGGTTTGTTTTACTTTGTTAAAATAAGGTAATTTTATGAAACTAAAAATCAATACATTTATGTTAAAGGTGGTTACTTGTTGAAAGTAAAGATCCTACTGATATGCTCCAATGGCTTGTTTATCAGTTGGATGATGCTGAGAAAAATAACATTAAGGTACATTTATCTTGAAACAAGTTTGATGAATGGCATGATAGATTACAACTTCAATGTGAAATATTTAACACTTTGATAAAAAAAATTTAGAAAGATTAAAAATGTGTTTCTTGATAAAATAATTAAATTTAAAAATACTTGTTACTGTCAAGCAATTATTTTTATAACACAAAAATGTAATTAAGTATTGTTTATACTGTAGGTTCACATTCATGGACATGTGCCTCCTGGAAGTTGTCAGTATGTTTGGGGAAGAAATTATCGAGATATATTAAACAGGTAAATTTGTATTAAAGTTAATTACACTGTAAATTCTCACAAAATATGGCATTTTTTTTTTTGAATTATGCTGGTGATGTGTTGAGAAACGAATTTCTAATACATTTTGAATCACAATCATATTGTTTTCCAACTCAATTTTAGATACAAAGGAACAATTGTTGGACATTTTTATGGCCATACCCATAATGATGAATTTGACATGCTTTACGATGATGTGGATCCATCAATACCAATCAGCGTCGCTCATGTTGCTCCTAGTGTTACCACTTACAGTAGAAAAAATCCAGCTTTCCGTGTTTATATAATTGATGGTGATTACCCTGGAGC
>JAAFCF010007112.1:4307711-4320110 GCA_013389785.1 Helicorthomorpha holstii
TAAGGGTAATTGACCAATAGATGTATGTGTAGAAGGAGAAGGAGGAGATTAAAATAAAGTATAAAATGAAGGGATTATGGAGTAGTTGCCACAATCAAGTCATCCACAGTAGAAGATATGGTAAGATCTGCATACAATACCTCACCAACAAAAAATATTAATGTTTCTTTGTGTAGGATTACACTAAAAAAACTTTGGATGAACAGCAAAAGGCTGAACAACAGGCTAACCAACAAGCACAACAACGACAAACAGGTCAGCAGGAGAAACCATTTCTTGTTGAGAGGAAGGAAGTTGACATTTCAATTCCAACAACTCCTGGTTGTAGTCTTCCATTTGGTATTCGTTGTACAGGAAAAGTAATGTACCGATACAGTGATGGGGGTGTCTGTGTCACAGAAGAAGGTTGGATGGATAGTCCTTAATGTATTTTTTCTGTATTTTTTTTTACAATAAAAAATTTTTGTTTTAAAACTAAATAGTGACTGTCCAATCTTTTTTTTTAAAAATCTGCTACATCATTTATCATACAAGAGGTTTCGCAGTAGGGAGTGCTTTTTTTTATACATACATTGCAACAGTATATTTTCAAGGTTTTTTTTTTTACTTTTCTCTCTTTTTATGATGGGTAATTGATAATCATTTACCACCCTTGTTTACTACTATGACGTCATTTCCGGTTGATTTGATATCGATAATTATCGATAGCCTAAAATTAACATTACACGATAGTAGTAATGTTGACTACTCCCACTTGTTTCCCCTTTTCAAAATTTGAAATCTCATTATGATTGGTCTGTTTTGATCACATGACCAAATTCCTACATTCTGGCATGAGAAACCATGGGTTTTGAATGGCATTAAAAATAATTACTTTCCAAAAAAGTTAGATGCATGGAATTAGTAAAGACAAAAACTATACATTTACAGGTACTTACTATTTTTATGATTACCTAATATAGTTGTAATATTTTCTTGACTTGTAATCTTAAGAATGACAAATACTTTATTTTGCTAATACTTATTGAGTTGTTATGTTCAATAACCTAAGTAGTATACAAAGTGAAAGACAATGTAAATCCAGTTCACTGTGTAGTTTAAGAAAAGGATGGAAAAGTTACAATGCTACTAATTGCGATTAGTCTTGCTATTAATAGTAATCAAAAATAGTAGCTGAAGACAATGGATAGTTGATTAAAAGTGATTTACTGCTTGTTATACCCAGTTAAAGCTACTCCACTTTGCAATAAAATTACTACAATTTTTTTTTGACTAATGCGACTTATTGGGTATTAAATTAAACAACAATGATTTAATTACATTTATTGTAAATAATAAAGGTTGTTCAATGTACTAGGCAAAATCACAATGTTTAAGGTCAACAATAAACTTTATAATTTGTTTGACTACATTTCAATTAATTCGTAGATGTAATCACTTATTTAGAAAAATTGTACAAATAATTGAAAAGTTTATATTGGAAATTTCAGATAATGCATTTAGGTCATCACTAGCAAAGACGATCATCATTAAAAATCATTTTTTTTTTAATTTAAATTGTTAATTTGAGTTTAGGTACAGCATGTGCCTTGTACTGTTCCAACCAAATGCAAGATTTGCATTAAGTTTTGCAGTTTCACTGTGTGGGCTAATCTTTGACTTTTATGTTGTAACTTGCACCAACTAATTAAACCAATAAATTAGACTTTTAAAGAATTTTTTTATATTTAATACATGAGTAATTTTAATATCTAACATGTCATATATGATTGACAAAACCGTATAGTCTCTTCTTCAACAAGTTAAACGTCAACATTGGGTTTCTATGCAAATACCAAAGTTAACAGCACTCAACTCATAATTTTTAAAAAAATACAGTAACTAGAATATCAGTTAGTTTTGAATGTAAATTTATAATATCATAACAAGAATTGTAGTAATCATTAGACATTTTTCATTTTATAAGTATAACTAATAAAACTCTTTTTCTTATTTCTTTTTGGCAAGTGATTTATCCGTTTCTGCTGCGACATCTGCAAATTTGTCCATCGCAGTATCCAGTGTAGTATCCAATTCCATTGCAGTGTAAAGCACAAAAGCTTGATGAACACGTCCATCGTCTTTCTCTGTTCAACAGCTCTTCTGATGGAGCAGCTATACAATATTACAAAATGTTATTATATCATAGTGTACGAGTTAGTCTACATAAGGCAATTTTATGTTAAAAAATAAAAGCAAACAACATTCATAATTTTTAGACAAATTTTTTTTCTTTGTAAACTAACTTATACACTAAAAAAATAACTACTGTATAACTTTATCAAAAAAAAAAAAATTTAAAATAAACGAAAGCATAAGGCAATAATGTCAATAAATTAACCAGAAAAAATAACAATAAACAAATAAAAAATTTCTTAAAATTAAATTAAAATCAATACCGTTGGTGCTCCAATTGAGAGTTATCGCCATCACCAGAACCACAAAAGCAAATACCAGAAATTTGTTGGAAGCCATCGTAGATGCAGAAACTCAGTAAGAAATTCAAACTGATTTACAGTAATAAGTTTAAGAAAAGTTTTAAAACTGACCATCTTATATAGTCCGAAACAAGGATGTGATTTACATTATTTCTATAGTTAAAAATATACTGATAATGACAATATTTGATATGGCATTGCAAAAGTAATAAAAAAGCAACATAATGATACATTTAAATAATTTTTTCCTTATTAGATTGATTTATGATAAAAATTTCGAAGAAAAACGTATCAGTTCTTGGATTTATTGTAATGTAATCTGATGTTATCATTTAAACGTCTTAACTATAAACACTTAGAGTAATTATCAAAACTTGCTTATTTATAGCTTAAACTTTGAAAACCGTTCATTTGGTAAACCCCAGTTAATACAGTTGTTAAACTTGAAATTGAAGTCCACAATTTCATCTGAATTTATATCTAATTTTATACGAATAACTTTTGTTTCATGATATTGGCCAAGTCCAAATGCCTTGTTTTTCTGTTTACAAAATCTTTTACGTTATAACTTCCGTTTTCAAAATTAGCAAAAAAATTCAAGTGTTCAATAAAAAAATATATAACAAAGGTATATAGTATTGTAGATTACAAATAATAATCATAAATATAGCCCTTTTAAATGTCGAAGTCAATGAGACCCTATAAAATTTGAGTCTGAGAAACTATGTGTTTTGAATGGCATTAATAATAATGACTTCCAAAAAAAAATTAGATGCATGGAATTAGAAAATACAAAAAGTATAAATTTACTTAGTAATTTTTAAAGAACTTAATAGTGTTGTTCTTAATTTATTAATTATATATTTTTTTATTTTTGAGGTGTATTGGTATTTTTGGTATTGATCTCGATGGAAGTGTGTTCTTCGGTAGTATAGTGGTGAGTATCCCCGCCTGTCACGCGGGAGACAGGGGTTCGATTCCCCGCCGGAGAGAATTTTTTTCCCCCGATGTTATATTTATAAGAATTCTGGATATAAAGATTCAGATTTGTCATTCCTATAAGTTTTATATTATCAGCATATTAATATAGGGAAAACCGTTTAACACAAAGCTGAAGTGTGCATTGAATTTGTGTTAAAAGAAATTCGTCTTAAAAGTGTTTTTGTTAACCTTGTGAGTATTTGGTCGGAACCGCATCATAATTTTGTGTTGACCGATTTTTCGTGTAAATCCGTATTTACTTTTACTATTAATTTACACTCATTAACTTAAAATGATAATTGATTTATTTGGTAAATTTGAAAATGTTATAAAAATAATTCGTTTGTTTTAAATTTATTGATTTTAATTGTTGTAAACTGAAATTGCGTGCAGTTTCTTTTCTTTATATTGACTAAATAGCATCCTGTTTATCTGATCAAACAATAATTTCACTTTGGGCGTTTCTATCATTCTGCGAGAAAATAAAACACGCAACAAAAGTACAGTGTATATACAAAATATGTTAGGTTTGAATAAAGCATAATATAGATCATATTAATGTTTTTCTTATCAAATACAATGCATGAAATATTAACCTATAGATAGTACTGTATATTTGTGAAAACATGTGGCAGGAAATTTTGTTTTTTTTTTATTTAAAAAAAAAACAACAAATTCTATCGCATTTTCACGCAACGTTATTGAGCAGAATTTTAATCAATATAATAAACTTATAAAAGCCAAACCATTTGTTAATTCAATGCAAAGTTACATTTTAGCCAGTTTACACGCACAAATATCATTTAAAGATGTTTGAAAATTACTTTATTGCATTCAAACTACTTGGAGTTCCAGTTGCAGTTTCCAAGAGCCAAACTAAAACTGCTAAAAAATTCTGGAGTATTATAACTAGCGTTTCAGCAATATTTGACGGAATTATTGCATTACATTTCTTGCTGGTAGTTTCACAACAGCTGTTTTATTTTTACTTGTCTAAAGAAACAAGACATCGAGGGTTTCTGTACTTAATGGAAGTCATTTTGCCGAGTGCAAACTATGTGGCTTTTTTTGTATGGAGAAGATGGCTGACGTACAAGAACTGCTATGACATAATTCCAGCGCTTGAAAAACTTGAGACACAAAAACTATTGGGAAAACCATCAAAAACTGTTGCTGTGTCTTTTATTTTGGCTTACATCATCAATCTGGCAATTTTTGGCTTTTGGACACAAGAGTTAGCCAGGGGATCTTTTTACCAAGATTTCGAATATACGTTCTCATTCATCTTGCAGGCTTTTCTTATCATTTTTAATTTATTGGTGAATTGGTTATTCACTGGAACATTTCCGGTTTTTTGTTGCTGCTTTTTAGCTACAATTTGCAGTTACATTTCAAGTGAATTGGAGGAAATGAGCAAGAAAGTAAAAAACACAAAATCATCATTAAAACGGAATAAGCTAATTATGAGCATGGTTGAGAAATATGAAATGTTAAAAAATTTGGCAAAAATAACCGATAACATGTTTTCAATGGTGATTTTTGTTTGCTGTTATTCTGCTATCTATGATTTAGCCACAGCAATATGTTACATTGTGAACTACGATTTGATTTTTGTTATTTATATTTTGACCTCACAATCGTATTCGGTGCTAAAATTTGTTTTGTGTTTCATATCAATGATCTTTGCTCAAAATATTAATAATAAGGTATGTTGTTATATATTTTTGCATTGTATTTACTTGTACTGTATGTGCATTGTATTTATATTGCATTTGCTTGTAGAAGAAACATCTGTTTGCTGCCATTGCAAATCGCATGGCCAATGAGAAAAGAATTCCAGTTGCTATCGTTGAAGTAAGTGTTTAATCAGTTTCTAGCATATTAAAGTTTTGAAAATTTTAATTGTTATGTTACACAGAATCGGTCAAAGCTCTTGGAAAAAATTACTAATTTTACTAACGATGACGATTGGTTCTCAGTTGCTGGACTATTTCAAATTAACGAGGAATTTTTATTGGCTGTTAGTAAATTGGTTAACTATTAGAATGATTATGGTTATAACAAAGATGATTATTTATTACAGCTTTTTCAAAATCTTTGGGGAGTTATGGAAGCTCGATTTGGGTATATTGCTTGGTTAAGGACTCTTTGAACTTGACTCAAGATATTAAATGTGTCAGCCTCATGTTTAATGTGTAATTCTGTGCATAAAACTTTCAAATAATCTACTTTAAATTCTATTTAATTCACATAAACAGCATTTTTAATTGCAACTAATTGTAATGTTTACTTTAATTTAAGTGTTTTAGTTTGATATGTTATAAATCGATGTAATAAAGCATTGAAGAACTGCAAATCAAATAATTATTTTTCCTTTTTGGTCAACAAAAGAAAAACACTATTGTATTATGTATGACAATAAGAATTTATTTTACCATGGTTAAAAGTCTACCAATTGTGATTAACCTTGCTATGACTAGTAATTAAAAATAACAATTGATCACCATGAAGAAAACTGGTTTAAAGTGATTGATTACTTGTTATTCCCAAACAAAGTTGGGAATTTCAGTTACTGTACTTCACTTTGCAATAAAATGATTACAACAATTGTCTTTGACTAATGCGACTTATTTGGTATTTAAATAAACAACAATGGTTTAATTATTAACAGTCAATAGTTGAAAAGTTTACACTTGAAATTCCAATTAATGTTTTTAGGCCATCACTTAGCAACGATGAACAACATTGAAAATCTTTTTGGTAAATTAAGTCGTTAACTTGAGTTTAGGTATGCACTTTGTACAAAAACATGCAATATTTGCAATCTCATAATTTATGCTAATCTTTTGAATTGTAATGTCGCTTACACCAACAATCAAAATAAATTAGACTTTTTAAGATTTCTTTTATTTATACAGTATTTAATGCAAGAGTAATTTCAATATTGGGTTTCTGTGAATATAAAGTTCACAGCACTCAATTCATATATTTTTTTAAAAACAGCTTCTCATTTTGCAATTGTAATATTGATTAGTTTTGAATGTAAATTTATAATATGATAATAAGAATTTTAGTAATCATTAGACATTAATTTTATAAGTATAACTAATAAAACGTTTTCGTATTTTTTTTTGACAAACGATTTATCCATTTCTGCTGCGACATGTGCAAATTCCCCTATCACAGTATCCAGTGTAGTATCCATGTCCCTTGCAGTGTAAAGCACATAGGGCTGGTGAGTCAAAGACATCACACGTCCATCGTCTTTCTCTGTTCAACAGCTCTTCTGATGGAGCAGCTATACAATATTACAAAATGTTATTCATTATATCATAATGTACGAGTTAGTCTACATAAGACAATTGTATGTTAAAAAAATAAAAGCAAACAACGTTCATAATTTTTAGACAAATGTTTTTCTTTGCGAACTAACTTATACACTAACAAAATAAATTTATCAAAAATGATAATTTTATCAATAAATTAACCAGCAAAAATAACATTAAACAAATAAAAAATTTCTTAAAATTAAATTAAAATCAATACCGTTGGTGCTCCAATTGAGAGTTATCGCCATCACAAGAACCACAAAAGCAAATACCAGAAATTTGTTGGAAGCCATCGTAGATGCAGAAACTCAGCAAGAAATTCAAACTGATTTACAGTAACAAGTTTAAGAAAAGAGTTAAAACTGACCATCTTATATAGTCCGAAACAAGGATGTAATTTAAATTATTTCTATAATTAAGAATATACTGATATTGACAATAATTTTCGATATGGCATTGCAAAATTAATAAAAAAGCAACATCGGATACATTTAAGTAATTTTTTCCTTATTAGATTGATTTATGATAAAAATTTCCAAGGAAAACTTATCAGTTCTTGGATTTATTGTAATATGATCCGATATCATTTAGAGTAATTATCAAAACTTGCTTCTTTATAGCTTAAACTTTGAAGCCTGTTCATTTGGTAAACCTCAGTAATCTTTCCCAGTTAATGCAGTTGTTAAACTTGAAATTGAAGCCCACAATTTCATCTGATTTATTGAATTTTATACGAATAACTTATGTTTCATGATATTAACCGAATGACTTGTTTTTCTACTCACAAAATCTTTACGTTGGAAGTTTATTATTCAAAATTAGCAAAGAAATGCATGCGTACGATAAAAAAGACTTAGCAACAGTTTATAGGTTTTTTTTAAAATTTGTAAACGTTATAATTAATAGTGCATTTATGAACCTGTGTTTATTCGTCATCCGGGTCAACACAGGTCATGACGCATGCTACTCATATCTCAAAGGATTAATAATATTAATCCTTTGATAATGTACTGGAATTACGAGGGTTATTCAAAAAGTAAGTACCGTTTTATTATAAAAATTAAATTACGCACACAAAAACCTTTACGTTAACATTATTACATAGATTGAAGTCTCCTGAACATTTGTATATAAACTATATGCAAATCGACGCAGTTTTGGTGACACAGGACCATTTTCCGTGACCCTCTGCACAGCTTTTTGCCTCCGCGGATTTGAACCAGTTAGATTTAAATGTTAGGGAGTTTCAAACCAGTTTAAAGCATTTTGGTTGATTTCTGGGAACATGAGTCAACAATTACAGCTGATGTATACTGTGAAAATGTCACTAAATTGAGACCTGTGGTCCAAAATCGACGCCGCCGTCCCGCATAATCCTCCTCACGGCAATGTGCGTCCGCATGCTGCAGCATTAATCAAAAATAAGATTCGGAGGCAAAAACATTTGCAAAGGGTCACGGAAAATGGTCCAGTGTCATTAAAAATGTTCCAATTTGCATGTATTTTATATGCAAATGTTCAGAAGACTTTAATCTATGTAATCCTGTTAACGAAAATGTTTTTGTGTGTGTAATTTAATTTTTATAATAAAACGGTACTTAGTTTTTGAATAACCCTCGTAATATTCTGCATTTAAAAGTCGAAAAATATAATATTTCATCATTTAAAAGTCTATATTTATAATATTTCTAATTTCTAATAATATTTTTTCTAATAATAATTTCTAATTGTTAATTGTTCGCTTTGTTAAAATCAATTATGCACAAGTTACATGCACCTGAGACCTAGAAACTGTAATTACCACAATTGAATTTTTCTACATGATTGATCCCAGGGGACCATGTTTTGGGCAAAAATAGAAAATCCTTTATATTAAGAATAGAAAAACACGTGATCTGGAATTGCCAGTATATAACTAAGATAACACCACATTTTTCAGTCATTTTATTTCAGTTACAAGTGCCGTTGTTTTGAAGAAGACATACATTACAAACATGGTAAAGCGTGGAAATTATGTTTTAAAGAAAAACGGCAAAACACAAATGAGATAGTTGAAAAATTAAAGAATATGGCGTCCATGGAAACACCAAAAACATTTAATAATCCAGGTAAATATTTTAATATTTGATATATTTTTTTCGTTGCTGTTTGCAATACGCATGATATTTATTTTTCAGGTCTATTGAATGTAGTGAGAGATCTTACAAAAACGAGAAGAGAAAGACAACCAATATCTGAGAATCTGAAAAATGTCCAGTATTACGAGAACCATAAGAAGAACAATCTATCTGCAAAAAAATCAAGAGACAAAAAAAACATGAAAGTTCAAGAAAATTAATGGAACAAATTAATGCAATGCTGAAATCTCAAGTTGAACAGTTAGAAAATGAAATCACGTTTCATATTAATGTTAGTATCATCCAATAAGATGAATGTAATTTCAACTTATGGTAGATAATTTTTAAAAGCATGAGATGTGAAAATGTTTACTTTTATAGAATGCGCTGTCCCGGTGCATAGCATTCTCCACACCCTGTCAAGTGGTGCTAGTCCCGATGATGCACCACTTCTCATTCCTTGTAACGACTTGAGTCCCATGAAAGTTATTATAGTTTTGAGAGCTTGCAAAAGTTTACCAGGGTAACTTAGAGGGGTGTATAATAGCTCAAACGAAAGGTTAATTAATTACTTTTTTTGGTTCTATTTGGTCCCATTAACAGCTTCCTAATATTTTGCATATTTTACAAATTAGGAGGTGGTACAGACTTTTGTCCCCACTGTATAGAGTATAGTAACTGAAATTCCAGGCTTTGTCCGAGTATCACAAGTAATCAATAACTTTAAACCAACTTTCTTTATTGTTAACAACTGTTATTTTTAATTATTAGTGATAGCAAGGCTAATCACAATTGGTAAACTTTTAACCATGGTCAAACAAATGCTTAATGTCATACAATACAATGTTTTAAATTGCTTAATATAAGATATTGTAAGTTTTAAAGTTACAAATATAGTTGTTTGCACCAAACATTTTAAATCAAACTAATACATTTAAATCACAGCAAACATTACAATTAGAAACAATTCAAAATATTGTTTAGGTGAATTAAATAGTATTTAAAGTAGATTATTTGAAAGTTTTATGCCTAAAATAAGACTTAATAAGAGGTTGACACATTTATCAGTATTATTGTGAGTAAAGTTCGTCATATTTATTTTAAAAAAGCAGCATACGCAAATTCCATTTCCATAATTCCCCAAAGGTTTTGTATTAGCTGAAATGATAATCAGTTTTGTTATAACCATAATAATTTTATTAGTTAACTAATTTACTTACAGCCAATAAAAATTCCTCATTAATTTCAAATAGTCCGGCTACTGTGAACCAATCTTCGTTGTTAATGAAATCAGACATCTTTTCAAAGAACTTTAACTGATTCTGTGTAACATAACCATTAATATTTTGAAAGCTAATATAAGCTAGCAACGAATAAAAATCTCACTTCAACGAGAACAACTGGAATTTCTTTCTCATTAGCCAATCGATTTCCAATAACAGTAATCAGCCTTTTCTTCTACAAGTAAATGCAATATAAATACAATGCAAAGAATTGTAACAGCATACAGTACCTTAATATTAATGTTTTGAGCAAGGATCATTGATATGAAAGACAAAGCGAATTTTAGCACAGAATACGATTGTGAGGTCAACATATAAATAACAAAAACCAAATCGTAGTTCACCATGTAACATATTGCCATGCCTAAATCGTAGAGAGATGTATAAAAGCAAACAAATAGCACCATCGAAAGCATGTTATCGGTTATTGTTGCCAAAGTTTTTAACGTTTCGTATTTATCAACTGTGTTTATTATCAACTTATTCAATTTGAATGATGACTTTGTGCTTTTAATTTGCTTGCTCAATTCTTCCAATTCATTTGAAATGTAACTGCAGACTGATACAAAAAAGCAGCAGCAAATAACCGGAAATGTTCCGCTGATTAACCAATTCACCAATAAATCAAAAATGATGAGAAAAGCCAGCAAGATGTTTGAGAACGTATATTCGAAGCCTTGGTAAAAAGATCCTTTGGCTAACTCTTGTGTCCAAAAGCCACAAATTGCCAGATTGATGATGTAAGCCAAAATAAAAGACAAAGCAGCAGTTTTTGATGGTTTTCCCAATAATTTTTGTGTTTCAAATTGTTCAAGCGCTGGAATTATGTCGTAGCAGTTCTTGTATGTCAGCCATCTTCTCCATACAAACAAAGTCACATAGTTTGTTCTTGGCAAAATGACTCCCATTAAGTGCAGAAACCCTCGATTTCTTGTATCTCTAGACAAGTAAAAAGAAAACAGTTGTTGTAAAACTACCAGCAAGAAATGTAATGCAATAATTCCGTCAAATATTGCTGAAACGCTAGTTATAATTCTCCAGAATATCTTAGCAGTTTTAGTTTGGCTCTTGGAAACCTCAACTGGAACTCCAAGAAGTTTGAATGCAGTAAAGTAATTTTCAAACATCTTTGCAAAATATGAATGCGTTTAAAGTTGTCCACAACTTAACTTTGCGACGAGGAAACCTATGAAATGTTTTAATAGACATTTTGCATTGATTAAAAAGTGCCCAAAAACGTTACTAAAATTTAGCTTAAGAAATTATGTAGAATTTGTCAATATTTAATAGTTAAAAATAACCAATTATAACTAACCTTATGTTGCAAGCAATGCACGACTGCTAAAGAAGATCCTAAATTAATTTGAAATACAGTAAATATTTGTGCTAAATCTTCTCCAACAATAATTTCGCTTTAAAATTGAGAAGTTACTGTATACAGGATGTAGCTGTAACACCAAATGTTTTCTTTGTGATAAAGTATCGTAGAAATTGTTTTCGGTTTTAATAATAGTTAATATTGATTGAAAAGCTGTCAGATAACATTTCGTGACTTTAGTTTACTAATTGATTTCTTAACTGTTGTGGAAATTATTTACAAAAGACAGCGCTTCCCATCACATGCTTTTACAAATAATAATAACTTTAACTTGTAGGCCATTGTATTCGACAGTAAAAGCCATTAAAGTGATCAATAGTGTGTTTGACTCATTCAATAGTAAAAATCATTAAAGTGATCAATATTATGTTTGATTCAAACATAACATATTTTGTTTGGACTTCTGCTGTGAGTTCTACCTTTTAATAATATCAAAATTCAGTCATTTTAAACTAATAAGCAAACCAACTAAACTTAGCGCGTACATGTGGAATAATCATATATCTTTCTGTAAAGTTTAAGAAATGACCAACAAAACAGTCTAATTAAAATGGCTATACCTTTGTTGATTATGTCTTAGCTAGTAAATGTGACATTTTAGATCAGTATTTTATAACCATAACTTTTTTTTTTTTAAATTATTAGACTTTAATTGATGTAAACTAAAATGGCATTATGTTTATCGACTAAATGACATGCTAAAATGCTTTATTACATCGATTTCTAATACATCAAACTAATACATTTAAATTACAGCAAACATTACAATTAAAAACAATTCAAAGTGTTGTTTAGGTGAATTAAATAGTATTTAAAGTAGATTATTTGAAAGTT
>JAAFCF010007112.1:4321789-4372931 GCA_013389785.1 Helicorthomorpha holstii
AAAGTTTTATGCCTAAAATAAGACTTAATAAGAGGTTGACACATTTACTAGTATTATTGTGAGTAAACTTTGTCATATTTTTTTAAAGAATCAAGATACGCAATTTCAATTTCCATAATTCCCAAAAGGTTTTGTATTAGCTGAAATGATAATCACTTTTGTTATAACCATAATAATTTTATTAGTTAACTAATTTACTTACAGCCAATAAAAATTCCTCATTAATTTCAAAAAGTCCGGCTACTGTAAACCAATCTTCGTTGTTAATGAAATCAGACATCTTTTCAAAGAACTTTAACTGATTCTGTGTAACACAACAATATTTTGAAAGCTAAAATAAGCTAGCAACGAATAAAAATCTCACTTCAACGATAACAACTGGAATTTCTTTCTCATTAGCCAATCGACTTCCAATAACAGCAAACAGCCTTTTCTTCTACAAGTAAACAAAATATAAATACAATGCACATACAAATAAATACCATGTAGAATTTTGTAACAGCATACAGTACCTTAATATTAATGTTTTGAGCAAGGATCATTGACATGAAACACAGAGCGAATTTAAGCACAGAATACGATTGTGAGGTCAACAAATAAAATCCCATAAGAACATTGTAGTTTACCATAAAACATATTGCCATGCCTAAGTCGTATAGAGATGAATAAAAGCAAACAAATAGCACCATTGAAAACATGCTATCGGTTATTTTTGCCAAATTTTTTAACATTTCGTATTTCTCAACCGTGTTTATAATCAATTTATTCAATTTGAATGATGACTTTGTGCTTTTAATTTGCTTGCTCAATTCATCCAATTCACTTGAAATGTAACTGCAGACTGATACAAAAAAGCAGCAGCAAATAACCGGAAATGTTCCGCTGATTAACCAATTCACCAATAAATCAAAAATGACTTGCAAGATGTAAACAAACGGATAGTCTAAGTAATCTATGAAATATGCCTGTGCTGTTATTTCTGTCCAGAAGCCAAAGATTACCAGATTGATGATGTAAGCCAAAAGAAAAGCCACAGCAGTAGTTTTAGACGGTTTTCCCAATAGTTTTTGTGTCTCAAGTTGTTGAAGCGCTGGAATTATGTCATAGCAGTTCTTGTAAGTTATCCATCTTCTCCATACAAACAAAGCCACATAATTGACCGTTGGCATTATGGTTATCATAAACATCAGAAATGCGTTACTATTCATTGAATTATAGAAATGCAGCTCTCGAAAAATTTTTAGCGAGAAATAGAATGCAATTATTCCATCCATCATTATTGAAATGGTTATAATAACTCTCCAGATTATCTTAGCAGTTTTAGTTTGGCTTTTGGAAATCTCAACTGGAACTCCAAGAAGTTTGAATGCAGTTAAGTAATTTTTAAACATCTTTGCGAAATATTAATGCGTTTAAAGTTTTCCACAAATTAACTTTGCGATTAAGAAACCTATAAAATGTTTATGAAATGCTTTAATAAATATTTTGCATTGATTAAAAAATGCCTAAAAACGTTAATTGAGTTTAGCTTAAGAAATTATATACTGTAGAATTTGTCAATATCTAATTGTTTGAAATAACTAATCATAACTGACTTTATGTTGCAAGCAATATATGACTGTTAAAGAAACCCTTTCATGAGCATTAAATAAATATCTGTGATAAATCTTCTTCAAGAATAATTTAGCTTAAAAATTGAGCAATTAATTGAGAACTTACTGTATACAGGATGTAGCTGTAACACCAAATGTTGGCTTTGTGATAAAGTATCGTATGAATTGTTTTTGGTTTTAGTAATAGTTAATATTGATTAAAAAGCTTTTAGATAACATTTTGTGACTTTAGTTTACTAATGGATGTATTAATTGATGTCAAAATTGCTTACAAAAGAAAGCGTTTTCCATCACATGCTTTTACAAATAACAATAATAATGTTTACTTGTATGCTATTGTATTCGACAATAAAAGTCATTAAAGTGTTCAATAGTGTGTTTGACTCATTCAATAGTAGAAGTCATTAAAGTAATCAATATTAATTTTGATTCAAACATAACATATTTTGTTTGAACTATTTAGGTCTACTTTTTAAGAATATCAGAATTCAATCATTATAAACTAAAAAACAAACTTACTAAACTTAGTGTGTACATGTGAAATATTCAAATATTTTTCTATAAAGTTTAAGAAATGACCAACAAAGCAGTCCAATTGAAATGGCTATATTAAAGGATAGAGGGTCAAAGGATTATTTTTTAGTTAGTAAATTTGACATTGTAGATCAATATTTTATAACAATAATTTCCCTATTTAAAATTCTTCGACTTTAATCGATATAAACTAAAATTCTTTTTTTATCGATTAAATGGTATCAAGTTTATCTGATCAATCAATAATTTCACTTTGGGCGTTTCTTACACAAAATAACAAGATAATGTCTAGTATTCTTTAAGAATATAAAGTCCGCAACAAAAGTCTATACAAAATATGTAAAGTTTAAATATTGATTATATTAATGTTAGTATCATTCAATAAGATGCATGTAATTTCGACTTAGGGTAGTTTATTTTTAAAAGCATCAGTTGTGAAAATGTTTACTTTTATAAGCTAAATTCACGCAACGTTATTGAGCAGAATTTTAATCGATTCAAAATTATTACAGTATAAAGGCAAAAGCATTTGAAATTTTTCTTAACTGTTAAGTTCTAGACAACTCTAAACGCATTAATATTCTTCAAAGATGTTTGAAAATTATTTCACTGCATTAAAACTTCTTGGAGTTCCAGTTGAAGTTTCCAAGAATCAAACTAAAACTGCTCAGATATTTTGGCGAATTATTACAAGTGTTTCAACAATATTGGATACAATTATTGCATTGAAGTTTTTGCGGATAATTGTAGAAGAGCTGTCTTCATATTACTATTACGGATATACACGAGAAAGAGGATTTCTATACTTAATGGAAGTCATTTTGCCGAGTGCAAATTATATGATTTTGTTTGTATGGAGAAGATGGCTGGCATACAAGAACTGTTATCACATAATTCCAGCGCTTGAACAACTAGAGACACAACAATTATTGGGAAAACCGTCGCAGAAAATTGCTGTGTCTTTTATTTTGGCTTTCATCATCAATCTGGCAATTTCTGGCTTTTGGACAGGAAATATAGCAAAGGCATCTTTCAATCAAGAATTCGAATACACATTCTCAAATGTCTGGCAGGCTTACCTTTTTATTTTTACATTAATGGTGGATTGGTTATTCACTGGAACATTTCCGGTTTTTTGTTGCTGCTTTTTAGTAACAGTCTGCAGTTACATTTCAAGTGAATTAGAGGAAATGAGCAAGAAAATAAGAAACACAAATGCATCATTTAAATTGAATAAGTTGATTATAAGCATGGTTGATAAATACGAAATGCTGAAAAAATTGGCAAAAATAACCGACAACATGTTTTCAATGGTGATATTTGTTTGCTGTTATTCTGCTATCTACGATTTAGCCACAGCATTATGTTACATGGTGGACTACGATTTTTGTTTTGTTATTTATATGTTGACTTCACAATCGTATTCGGTGCTGAAATTTACTTTGTGTTTCATGTCAATAAGCTTTGCTCAAAATATTAATTTTAAGGTATGCAATCACATAATTTTACATTATATTTACTTGCATTTACCCTGTGTTTACTTGTAGAAGAAAATACTTTTTGCTGCCATTGTAAATCGTATGGCCAATGAGAAAGTAATTCCAGTTGTTCTTGCTGAAGTAAGTTTAGATTTTAAATAGTTTTTAGCATATTATAGCTTTCAATTTTTTTTAATTACTATGTTACTCAGAATCGGTTAAAGCTCTTGGGAACGATTTTTGATTTCACTGACAACGAAAATTGGTTCACTATAGCTGGACTATTTGAAATTAACGAGGAATTTTTATTGGCTGTAAGTAAATTGGCTAAAAATCGATTAATTTTCAAGAATGATTATACTGTACAGTAGTTATAACAAAATTAATTATTTATTACAGCTGTTACAAAATCTTTGTGGAGTTATGGAAGCTGAATTTGGGTATATTGCTTTGATAAAAAACTAATAAAACTTAATTCAAGATAACAAATGTGTTAGCCTCTTGTTGTACAGTATGTGTGTAATTATGGACAGAAACATCAAAATTCACTTTAAACAATATTTTATTCACTTAAACAATATTTTGAATTGTTATCGTACCGGTACTTATTTTAATGTTTAAATTGTGATGTGTTATTATGAATCTATGCAATAAAATATTTAAAAATAACGTTTATAACCTCTTTTTCGTGTTAAACGGTTTTCACTGCATGTGTCTTAAACTGCTAAAAAAAAAGTAACATGTTTGCCACAAGGTGGTGCTAACTGTCCATCGACAGAGGTGACTTTGGTGGAAATACAGTCGATATCTACTGTAAGTCGGGGAAGTGAGGACCAATATTCAAGACAGTCAATGTGTAATCTTAACTAATTATTGTGTATTCACGTGAGTTACAGTGTTTTTTGTATGAAAGTTCTATAACAAATGTTCAATCATAAAGCAACTACATTTAATTTATAAGTCTCAGAAATATATTGTAAATATATGGATTAATAGTACTGTATAATACGTGAATGAAGGAGAAAAGAAAAACGTTTGAAAGTCAAACTTTGGAATTATTTTATGCTATACTTTAGTTGGACTAAGAAGTTGGTTGTTTAGTCTCTTGCTAGAGGGTCGGCTGGTACTACTGGAACAAAGTTTGGGTTTTTTTTTTTTAAAAAAAAAGCTGTAAAGTCAGTTTGCAAAACTACAAGCAAGTTAATTTGTGTGAGAAAATTCAATACAAAAAACATTAGAACCCGAGATAAAGTCTGAATTTATGTCTGGTATTTCATCGATAAAATTCAATTTAATTTCTGCGAAATAAAATCATAAATTTACAAAAGTTGGATTAAATTCTACTGGAATAATTTTCAATCAAATTGTTGTTCAATCGAATGGATGTAAGGTAGGAAATAAAATTCATTCATTTAATTATTTTAACAAAATCATTACCATTAAACCATAAAGTTTTTTATTATTTAATATGAACATTTGATTCCAGCATATTAATTACAAACACTTGCCCTGTATTCGTGTGGTTTTTATTTTGAAAAACAAAGTTGAAGTACCGTATTTTGCTCTTGAACATGTTTACCAAGAATCTATTTAAGTGTACTCGTACTTTTCTATTAATTGTGTTAAAATTTAACAGAACTTTAATCATTGAAATTTTTCTAATATTTTTACTGTTAGAAATCGCATGACCGTTGCTCTTGGAATTCAAGTTGTTTTTACTGAAATGAACTTTACCATCTTCGTTTTCAAAATTTTATTATTGTACACAGAATTGGTTAATGTTTTAAAAAAAGTTACACAATTTTATTAATGATGAAGATTAGTTCTCGATATCAGGATAGTTAAAATGAACGAAAACATTTTATTGGTGCTCTTAATAATTTCAGCTATTTCAAAACATTTGTAGAGTAAAAGAGGCTCAGTTTGGTAATACAGTATTTCATAATTTTATTATTCACATTAAATAATTAGGGCATTTGCAATAGATTGCAACAATTGAGTAACTAGAAAATAAAAATAAAACTGTTTAGTTATGATGGATAAATTGTCCCACAAGTGGAAGTATCTGTTGGCTGAAGTCCTGGCAATCCATTCTGTTGTGCAAAAGTATGAAAACTTGCTGAACTTTCTGTTGTAGTAGCAGTAGTTGTCATAATACGAATGGCTAAAGTAATTAATATTATTAACATCACTGATTTTCTACATTAACTAAACGAGTATTTACAGAGCTTTGAAATTGATGTTTCAACTGGACAAAACACAACCAAAATTGTGTCATCAGAAATTTGTACAATTGACACAATATAAGCAGCTGCAAGTTGAGAATTTGCTATAAAATTACAGTAATGTTACATTATTTAAACATTAGAAAAGTCGTTTCTTTAAGAAACCTGATTTCTAGTTTACCATCAGAATTTGAGTCTTGATTCATTAAGAATCGACCTTTTCCGATTGGTCTCAATGTGTAATTCTTTTCACTAGTAATTCTACATCAAATTTAAAATAAGGCAATTAATTTAAACTATGAAAATGGCGTTAATTAATGTGATTACTCGTTTTTAAATATGAATGTCAATAACATAGTTGCTGGTTTTTGCAGAGATAATGGTGAAGAAAATTTCGCCACTGCACATTGTAGCTGTGCACTACTGCTTTCCACTGAAAACCACGATTTTGAAAGCTATAATATAATAAAAAACATAATTACTAACTTATATTGTAAAATGTCATAATACAGTAGTTAATTGCATTAATTACCATATTAGCTGACACTTCAGCTGTTGGGTAAGACAAGCAATGGGTGACATCAATTCCTGAGTTGTTTGAACTTCCTGGCGAATTAATTAAAACTGCAACACAAAATATTTTCAATTATTTATTACAATAAATATTAATATATAAAATGTTGAACTTACTATTTCCATTTACAGTAACGCTAAATTCTCCATACACCAAATTTATTATTAATGTAACTATCAAATATAAAAACGTAAAGTGCAACATTTTCAATATAAAATTTTATACAGTAGGGTAATGCTGCAAAAAACATGTATGAATAAAATCATAAACTCTGCCAGCTTTTATACAATAATCCAGTGTTATGATTAATGATAGTACAGTATACTATAGGCGCAACACTGTCAACACCAAACAAAATACCACCTGATTATGTAATATGTTTTGACGAGCATCCTGTATAGAAAAAGCTATACATGAGTTGAAATGTATGAGCAATTGAGTATTTTTGTACAGTATATGAATAAGCTTTTATGTATGGGTTGTGAATTGCTGACAAATCGTAATAATCAATCAAGAAATATGACAGTAGCTGGAATTGGTGTGTTGTTTGAAATGATTCACACTGAAATATATTTATTTGATCATTTATGGAAATTTTTAATCGTCATAAAAAAATGGGAACTTTTTAAGTGAATATTTGCGAAGAATTTATTTTTTTTCAATATTAATGGATAATACAATAAGTTTGATTTAGTATATGGCATATACTGCGTGTGTAGCAATGCCACATTGATTGTTTTTATTTCTAGACATTAAAATGTAACCCTTTTCACCCCAACTTGTTCCCCAGTGGTTTTTGACAGTCCAGTAATTACCAGAAGCTTCAGAGCCATATCCAACAATTTCTACATAGAGATCTAATTCAGTGGATGAACAAAGTGGTTCATCGTAAATTCCTAAAAAAAAAAAACTAACTATTATTAAACTAAGTTAATTTTAGTAACTTATCGTAAATATACCACTACTGTAAAGTTGAAATGATACATGACTAGCGTCAATTGCAGTGGAAACAATGTGACCATCAACTGCCTTTTGTAATTCATCTTCATTAGTTGATGGAACTAAAACATAAGCGGAGAGTGTTGCTCCAACTCCAGCACTTGTAAATCTGCAAATACCTGGAGTACCCTGGTAATTCAATTAAAACAAAGTTTACCATTATTTAATTTACAGGTTAAAATTTAATTTAGAAACTGTTAGCAAGGTTATTTACTAGTAGGGAATACCGGTGTAATTTATTTGGACAGTTGAGTAATTATTTGTTTCCCATTTTCATTTTTGTGGGATTTTACCTCGTATGGATAAGCAGCACTTGTGTCAATACCATGGTTGTCAATTATGTATTGAAATCCATCATCAACAATTCCATAACTGCATTCAGATTTATTGTAGTTGTATACGCAATCTATCAAATTTTGATCACTGAGTTGCACTAAATGACCAGTAGCTCGACAATTTTCAAATTCAGTACAATCAGTCTAGAAAGTAATACATAATACAAATTTACTTTGATAATTATATTAATTTAACTTAAATGATTTATTTACCGTAATTTGAGTCCATGCATTTCCACAACTTGCGGTTATAACTCCTGAAACACAACCGGATGTTCGCCAATCGACATTATCAGCTGATGGAGCATTGTCAGTTATTGCAGCATTTTTGATGTTAGATGATAATTTATTTTGGATTTTAAGAAATTGATTTCTGTATTCTTCTCCTGTCTGGATGATTGTTTATTAACATGATTAAATTTAATTGACTAATGAGATTATTGTTATTACATAAGATTTTCATACCATGTCTGCAAATTGGTTGATTCCCATAGTAAATGTTGTTTTTCCTTCAGCATAACGTTTATTATGTCTCTCAATTTCCATTAAATTGTTCATAAAAATCTGTTTACGAAATAGTTCTTCGGTTGGATTTATGAATTTTCGATTGAATTTTGTCTTGAAAGCTTCCCATTCCAATGTAGCCATGGATACAGCCACAATACTTAAAAATAGGAGTAAAAATCTCATTGTTTACGAATTTTGTTTTCAGAATTTTTTAGTGTGTTGTTTATTGGAGGTTGTGAAACTTTATATAGTTAAAAAAATACCGGTAGTTTACATGCACTTTATATCTAAATTTATCTCGTCATATCAGTTTTTTTATCAGCTTGGTTCAGTTTTTAAGAGCTTGGCACTACCAAATATTTAAAAAATATTAATCGTACAAGGATGTTGTTTAAAATAAGTTTACTTTTGAAAGTTTTAATTTTTTCTATTAATGATAATTATAAAAGTCCTTCAAATGGCTTCTACCACATGTTGATCAAAATATTTAACTTTTTTTAATGAGTTAAATGTTTATATGTGATTTTATATCATTGTTAATATTTTCTATTTCTACAACTAAAGAAGCAATTGAGTTAACTTAAAATAAATAAAATTTAGAACTAATCATTTTGATATTTTTAAAAATAAGAATTTTTAATAATTTAAAAACAGATATCTCATTTTTAAAATTTAACGTATGTCATCCATGCAACAAGTGTTGTTGGGCAATGAACACAGATGTATATTTTAAATAATTCAGTTAAAATAATACAATTCTAAGGTAACAAATAAATACCGGTACACGCAATGTTGTTGTGACATGTTTCTTTTTGAAAAACCGCTACAGTATATGGGGTTTTTACAATCTAAAAATGCTAGATGCAAAAATACGTTATATTGATTTCGTGAAACGCAGTATTAACCGACCAGGTGTTTCGTGTTTTTACTATTTGTGATTGCAATGGAAATGTACTCAGCTGAGCAGAAATTCCCAACGTTCAGTACGTCATGACAACGTTTCAATCGATCAAAACAACACATATAAAAATTGATTAATTTTTAGTTTTGCAAAGTCACTTCTGATCGTTGCTTGAATATCAGATTTCAGTTTGAAGCAATTCTAAATGTATTTTGTTGACTGTAAATGGGAAAAGCAAGTACATGTATTACGTCTGTGTTGAATTTTTGAAGATTGAGCTGTACAATTATCTCATTTTAACCAATTTTATTTTGAAACACGATACATTTGTTTATTATAAGTTAATTGTTGGGTTTATTTGAGATTGGTTGGCCCATTTAATTACATCTAAGTTATCACTAAAGAAATATTGATATGCATAATTGTTTCTATTAACACTGGTGCTGTAACTGAAGTATTACTGATAATTAATTTGCCATTGAAAATACTTAACTGAAATGTGCTATTTGGGTTTTGATAACTGATGAATGTCATTAAGGATGTCTTCTGAATAAGAAAACACTGCGACTATGTAGCTGATTACATTTTGAAACAACTAAGTTAATTGCAATTAAAAATGGACAATCAGTGAATTTGTATTTAAGTTAAAATTTTCAATTTTTACATTTATAAAGAGGTCTTCGTCAATTGGAATGACTTTAGCCAAATTGAACCAATCTTCCTCAGTAAGCTGTTTATTAATGACCCATTCCAGTAAACCAAATTGTTCCTAATTAAAATGTAGATCAATGACATGCTTTCGTTAATTAACAATGGTAATTAAGTTACTTTGAGAAGAGAAATTCGGTGTGGCTGGAACATCTTCATTCGAGTTGGTTGTTGTTTAACAGTTTCAGCTCTAATTGCTTCAATTAGTAAGCTTTTCTGTTTAAATAATTACATTTAAATGCTGATCAGATTGTCAGTTATGTAAAACTATATTTACCTTTGAATTTGCTCGTGCAGCACAATATATCGCCACTAAGCTGAACACAAAAACAATTAAACAGCGTACACCTTGGTTGTAAAAATAAAAATTTAGTAGGAACTGGTTTTCGTAAACAAATAACGAGGCAATTGTAAAAGAAACCGGAAATATATTAACAACAAAACTGACAAAAATTGCGATTGAAAATGTCTCATTAACTGTTTTGCTTAATTTCTCCAGTTGATTATATTTTTCAATTGAGGATCGGATAATCTTCATTGCCCTATAATCTGATCTCGCATCTTTAATGTTTTTTTCCATCTTTGAAAGTTCAGCAGAAACAATGTCGCAAATGCAGATGTAGAAACAACAGCCAATAAAGCACAGATTTATTGCTGACAAATAATGAACTGAAATACTCACAATATCAATCACATCGAAAGTATTGCTATTTAGTGCGTTATACAAAGGAAATATTTCAAAGCAAATTGCTGCAAAACTAGTCATCAAAAGTTTAACTCTGGTATTAGCTAAAACCGCAGTGTCATGGTCGACATGAAGTTCCTTCAGTGTCGATATTAAAATGTCATTGTCACCGACGTTTAGTCTTGCTTTCCACAATATATTCCAGCCATCGTTAATAAGAAATAGACTGATATTACTGAAATTATGGCGCTCAAGGATATCTTTGGATGAGAAAACAATCTTGTAGTTCCACTTATAAGTATCCCCGATTGTGTAAACAAATCCAACTGCTTTTATTGTGTCAAAAATTGCATACTTGTTTTTGACAATTGCCATTGCCGTCCAGATTGGTTTTGACTTGTTTGTTATGATATTTGAACGTTTTTTTTGGTCATTAGATAAAAACTGTCGAATGCCTTTCCAATTTTGAGACCATCGTATCAGCAAGTACACTGCATACAATATCACTGGACCGTATACAACTCTTTCATCACTTAACTGATAAACGCATGGTAACAAGAAAATAAACATTGTGAAATAAGTCAAAATAATATTGACCAGTAGTATGTAATTTTCAGTATTTTTTTCATGTCCAAAAGACATTCCAAACATCTCAAATATAGGAAAATAATTCTGAACAGCGTCAAAAGCAGTTGTCATTTTGGCAGATAAAATTTAATCTTGAAAGATGGTTTGAATTTTTCAATTTCAGTTGTATCTCTCTCTCTTCTTGTACATCCGGTTAATGAATTTCTATCATTTTTGTCTATTATTTGCTGGAATACCTATTGATCTATTTAATAAGTACCTATTTGCTAGATAAACTAAATTAGTCCATTAGCAGTACATGGGCGTACTTACTGTAATTGCATTAGAGTCATCTATGTTAATGTATATTTAATGTAAATCGAATATTAGATAATTTTGACGTGCATTAGTCAGTAATTTGTGCTGTTAGTATCATAATGTGCAAAAATTCATCTTATATGCCACATTGAAAATGGAGTAAATTAATATTTAGCTTCTGCAGTACCGTTCAGTATTTTTAAAATGTCTAAAATCTCACAATTGACTTACTCAATAATTATATAAATCAGTTTTAATTCCTATCATGTTTGTCTGAATTTAAAACAACAATTTGGAAAAACTATATTATGGCATAACCAAATTTTGTAAATTTACTATTTTATCTCGCAATAGAAGTTTAATAGAAATTATCTCACGTGTAGTTTCATATTTGTATTTTCATTCACAGAACTTTTTTTTCATAAGAGCTTTTACTAAAGCATTTTGTGGTTTTGTTTATGATTTTGAGTTGTATCTAAGCAATGATCGATCGTTTCTATAGCTGTTTTCAAGTTTATACCTATGAGTCACAATATATTTTGATCGACATTCACTAAGCTCCCATTAACTTGAAAGCGACTAAGTATTGATTAATCCCAAACAGTATTGCTGTTTTCTGGTTATTGATTAATCCCATGCATATGGAAAGTCAAAAATCTATTTTTTATTAGAGCTCTTATGACTAATTCTTTATTTTTAGATTGTTAAATAAACTGAATGAGTATAATTATCAAATTTATAATAACTTACTGCATTAACAAAGTTAAATTTGATAGTTTTAATATGCAAATTCCTTTCACGATTCTGCAGTAAATATTGTTACTTGGTTACGAGAAATATCTGGCAAAAAATAATCAATAATTGTGTTTGCAAACAGAAACGACTTTCATTGTAATTGTTGATGCATCGTACGTTTAAAATACAAGCTACAACTATTGATCTAAGAGTTTTAAGTACTACTAAAGCTCTATATTCATCTGGTGCTCTAATGTATATTTATTGAACCGCTTATTTAATTACTGTAGTGAATTTGAGACATCATAATTAAAACGAATGATTTCTAGTATAACATTTTTTTGATAGTAGTTTATGGAATTAAATTTTAATGCGTTGATGCTCAAGGCCAACTAATGTTTGTTTTAAACAATCGATTTGCTATATATAGTAGATTCCTGGATTTTAAACTTGAGGTCATCAATTTGTACTCTTAGAAACACAGTATTTTGATTTGATGACGTGTAACTCAATTTTATAACCGTTTCTAATCTAATTGTAGTTCTGAGGTAGTTAAAAATTAATGCATGGTCTCTTATAACTTTATGAAACCATTATTAATGACCATGTGCACTAAGTCGTTCATTTAGGTAAAAACATCGTGAGAATCGATGGTTTATTTGATCTTGATTGTTTTTATAACCATGAAAGAGGAAAAGATTTCATTTCTCAATGACAACAATAATTTTATTTAATACAAATGATTAGTAACATCAGTTTTAAAACATTATAAGGAGCACCACTTTACATTATTTTTTATGATTAAATCAATTTAAAATATTACAGTATGCAAACTATAGTGTCACTTATTTCTTATATGAACGTCGATTCAAGATTTTTAAACAATTTTAAAAAGTACAAAGTGAATTAGTGAAATCATTTGAAGTTATGGACATTTGGTTAATAAGAAAATCTCTTTGTGTACATCTTCACGCTGTTTTGATTAAACTAATCATTGTTAATCATAAGTTATGTAGGAATAAATTAATTGCAAATATGTGCAGTTATTATATTATTGCTAGTAGATAGTAACAAATTTGGAGCTATTTTATGTGTGAGGTTTTGGCCAAAATCCCAAAAAAAACGAGTCAGAAAAGCGTTGAGTTTTGGACTAACTGGTCTAAAACCGTCAATGGAGATGACTCCATAAGAAAACTCATTTCAAAATAACTCCACACGTTTTGAAATATCTGCATTCGTAAACAATAAAACATATTAAAGACTAAAATCATGATTCTAATTGTACGGCCGAGATATTTACTGTCAAAAAAACCTCTTCATCAGGGGAAATTATGAATAGTAAAGTAAACCATTCATCACCATGTATACTGTTAAGAACTGTCCACTCCATAAGGTCAACACGACTCTAAAAAAATAAAACTTATGTTTAAATAACAGTTGTTGAAATTATAAAATGAAAGAAAATGACCTGCACTAAATGCAGTGACACTGGATCTTCTTTTGATAGATGCTTTAAAATTGATGAGAGCAAATTGTTCTTCTATTTTATGCAAATTAAGAGACAATTAATGGCTTTAAAACTCAATAAAAAAATTAATAATAACATTTTTATGATTATCTAAATTGGAATGCTGTTTTTTATAGTGTCAGTAAATAAATGATACTAAATCTTATCAATTCCCATGCCATTTTCACATTTGTTCTTGTCATAAGAAGTAAAGTATTCCAATTTAGAAACTCAACTGGAATTTTATATTTTTTTGAATAACATTACCATTGAGTTTACTTTCATTGTCGAGTGCAGTGCCTTTACAGATAAAATGAATAATGCCATAGAATGATTTCCTAATCCTATTGATTCATAAAGTCCCTTGTTTAATGTTACACAAAATGTCACTGCCGCTGGCAAAGTGGTTGTAAAACAGCAAATAAACAGCGGCGTTGTAAACAAACTATTCACACACTTGCTAAATTCTTCCAGCTTCTTGTATTTACCGATTGCTTTCTTTAGGCTCTTTTGAAGTTTAAACGGAGATCTTACAGCTCTAAGATCACTTATAATCTTCTCAATTTCATCGCCAATAAAATCGGAAATTTGGTTTATAAAATAACAGCAAAAAATCGAATAAATGTATTTCATTGGCACATAGATGCACAAAATATAAACTACAAACGATGAAGTAATAAAAGGGAGTAGCTTTACAGAGAGCGGAGACTGTAGTAGTCCCCTGAAGTCAGGACGCATTTCAGACGGTAAAAAAACATAAAAAAATAAAAAAATGATTGATAACCATATAAGAGATAGAAAGTAAGTTGCCAGAACTAGCCTCTTGCTGCCAATTTTCTTTCTTTTCTTAGCTTCGGCTGAGGTCTGTTTAAAGATTGAGATAATGGATGTTTTAGAAAATCGGTTGAAGAAATGCCTCCACAACAGAATAGAAAAGTATAGAACGAGCGAGGAGCTATAATTCGCGACTGCCATTTTAAATTCATTTGTTTTGATGTCGTTGGTACCAGTTATACGTTTAATTATGTAAAAAGCATATACAATTGCAAATGCTTCCATTAAACCAGTCAATGTGTTTATCGTTTCCAGTAAACGCACAGCCACTTTTCCCAGGTAAAATAAACAAGAAATGCATCGATTACGGACTTCATTTGGCCCAATTTGAACTCCAAACAACTCCAGTGCAATAATGTAAAACTTAAATTTGTCGTATGCATTTGGCATCGTTAATTTTTGACTTTGGTACCGGACAGAAGCTCTTAGGTCGAGTTTTAAGAACTGTTATTAAAGTACTGTGTGGTTTTGTTTATGATTCTGTTTTGTATCTTGGCAATGATCGATTGTAGTACTTTCGTTGGACAGTGGCATCTTATCAAGTTAAGACGTTAATGGCATCCTGTTAGAAGAAATAGGTTTTGAAATCCGTCATTGGAAATCCATGGCGCTTCATACGCTCCTATTTGTTTTGAAACATAAAACTGAATGTGGAGATAAATTTATTGGTTTTGTTTAGTTTATTTAATGGTTCGATCTGTGTGTGCTATCTTGAAAATCAAAATAAATTGTACTTCCACTGTACAAGTTATAGCGATTGATTTAAGATGTTGAAGCAGCACTAAGGTCATTAAGTTATATCGATCTAATGCTCTAATGTGTGCATAAGTGCTCTAATGTCATTACAGTAAACTGTGCATTTACAGTATATTTTATTAAAGCGTTTGTTTTGTTGCTATAGTAGTTTTCGATGAAAGTGGCTCAGAACCTATGGCTTCATTTATATGGAAGATTTATAGTATAACATAACACTTTTACTATACATTTACTATACAGTATCGTATTCTTGTAAATTATGTTTTAGTGTAGAAGTTCCCAAGGTTTACTAATGTTTGTAAGGTAGGAAACAAAATCGATTAATTTTATTATTTTATCAAAGTTGTTTTCCATTTAATTGAACGTACATTTTTTATGTTATGTGGGGCCAATGTATTTATTGTAATTATTAACGTAGATACACTGAATATATTACAACACTAACAAATAAACTCAGATTGCATTTAAGTAATTACTTTTGAATTCAAAGTGCTACCGATATTATCAAGTACATAGTCTCATATTACTAATACTTTTCTTATTTTTTGAAATAGCAAATTACGTTTTGTAGTATGATGCACTGCAATTCTATGATTGATAGCATTGAAATTCCAATCCACAGTCCCATTGTTCCACCAATTGCCCACATCATATCTTGCAACTATATCAAAATAAGCATGAATTAATTTAAAAATAATTGTAAAATGTAAATGATTTAGTTAAATTACTTTCATGGTTGGGACATCTTTGATGACTGTTGTCTCCAGTTTGTATGGACTGATTTTAACCAAACTTCGAGGAAATGAACGCAAACTATTATAATAAAATGAATAGAAAAAACCTATAACGAACATGGATATATTAGATTATAAAATTGATGCTAATTTTACACTTTAAACATATTGTTAGTGTAAATAGTATCTTCATTGGAATGAATTAGGTCTTCATAACCAAAGCTAAAACAATAATTACCAATTACTGCAAGTTATTAAAACAAATTTGACATGAATAAATATAATTACATTGTTATATTTTTGATGTCACTGCCATTCAGATCTTTTTTATCATAAGATAACTAAACAAATTACACATGTATTAGTAACAAGAGTTGCTATTAAACATTGCAGAAAATTTTCAAGTGAAATGTTGAAAGTAATAAAATTTTAAAAGATCTAAAATTTTCACACAGTCAACTGGTACTGTACCGGATATCCTTGGAAACTTTCAATTAAATGGACAACATTGCTAAAATACAAAACATAAATTTTTGGTATGAATAATTCCAATTTTTATTTGACGGCAATGAACTCGTAGCTTTAATTAGAACCAACCTGCAGAGAAATGGACAATCGGTATCTGTATATTTATTAAAAAATTAAAATGCATATTTTAAAAGTAAACCACGATTAAAATTGACTTGCCATATAGTGATTTAACTTTTTGAGATAGTCTTCCTTCACTATACCGATGATCATCAGCTGAAGGCATGGTTTTGGTAGCGTTATACAGATAAGACGCAATACACGACTTAAAAGTTTTAAGAAAAAATTAAGAAACACTATATTAAAATCAACAATGGGAATGTGTCTCTTGTACAGTAATACAGTATAAACCTCTAATTATTACCTCAACATGGTATTTGTATTGTCGATCATGATTATAAAAATTGTTTTTCCACAACATTTTCGGTGTAATTGTAGAAACGCATTTACTTGGATATGGTGAAGATAAACGCTCCGATTGAATCTTAATAAACGATATAATTAATCATAATCTTACTCCAAAATTATGCTTACCGTAGAAAATTTAATATTGTATGTTGTGCCAGGTTTGATTTGCATATGCCCTTTAGACACAAGCAAATTTGGAGATGTTCCTTTTGGATGAATAATCAGGTCAAGTACGAACCGTTTCTGTATCATCTCAAGAAATTCTGGCGATTGAAATTCCAATTCCACTATCAGTTCTACAATTTAGATAATACTGTAAATAGCAATCACAACATTTAGAAACTATTTATTGTCTAGTAATTTGTACCTGTTGGATTTATAGTATGGTCATCATCAACCTCATTTAAAAATTGTTGATTGATTGTTACACAATTGCCATAATCACCTAGATACTCTTTATGCAAACGGCTAAAACATTGGATTATAAAATTCATTATTACCAAGACATTAATACAGTTTTATCTCAAGGTTTTGAAACTTTGGGGCAACAGGTTTTGAAAATTTGTTTAAAATTATCTATTTCAGCTTCATAAGAACAACTTTAAGACGTTTATTAATACACTATCATAATTGATTTATTTTAATGATAAAAGATTGAATGTGTAAGAAATAACTTACCTGCAGCTGAACTTTTTATCACCAACTTTATATTGGCATTTCTTTAAAAAGCTTTCTATTGGTGGGCATAACTGCTCTCGAATTTCAATAGGACTATGCAATATATATTTCGTCAACGACAAATACCAATCGTTCGTTACCTAAAATTATAAAAAATCTTAGTAAAATACATTTAAAAATGGTTGGTCGTAGACCACTAACATTATAAGGACGTGTTTTAATAATTTCTGTAAAGTTCTGTAAAATCATGTCCTTAATTGAATTGTTATTTTCTTTGTTTAAGAGATTATTGGAGCAAACAGTGACTGATGGAAATTTAATAGTTCCGATTTTTTCAGTAACTTCCGTTACTGGATATCTGTGCAAAACATTACATTTATTTTCGCTTGATTTAAAATAAATGCGTAATTATTTTACTTTAAATATTCGTCAAACAGCTGATATCCTTGTTCACAAGTTTTGCACAGTCCAGCAATTAGTACAATTGTCCAAAAAAACTTTAACTTTGATTTGGAGTTTTGAATACGGTTTACAAGTGATATAGATGAACCTCCAATTTCTTGCCTCAACTCTGCAATATTATGATAATTAAAATAATGGTGCTTGATAAATATAGTTTACAAAATGGTGCAATAAATTTATTTTACTAATTATTGAAGGTATTGGATCCGGACACAATGTTTTTGGTTCTGTTTGATGTGTTCTAGAAAACAAATCGAATTAATAAACTATTAAATTAATTATTTCTAAATATGACGCACTTTTGTTTTGTCAAGAATTTCATACTACAATCATAGATAAATTCTACGGCTATCAGTAAGCAAAAGCCGGTATAAACTCCCAAAATTCCTCCAATTTGACCCAAAACAATTTCAAACTAAAAGAATTGACACAATTTTGGTCACATTTGAAACTAATTCTTTATCTGAGCAAGTTTGTTGATGCTTACTTTGCAGGCTGGTATTATATTTACAATATTTTTTGACCTGTCGTACGCTGACACTAATATTGCGACATTGAATGTATTTAACCAACTAAATAATAAAGATTTAAATGTTGTGTATACAGGTTTGGTATTTGCAGTACTTGTAAGCGTCTGTACGAATGGTGTGGTTGTGCAACAAATGATAATACATTAAGTGGTCGATCAAGTTGTTTATCTACAATATAACAATCCATAAAACATTCAGCCATTCTAACAATAATTTCATTTTAAAATTTCGTACCTTTTCAACATTAAATAGCACACTTTTGCCATTATTTTCAATATGTTCCGATTGGTAAATGTAATGCGAATAACTAAGTACAAACCCATTAGAATTTACAGTGAGGATATAAATAACAAATGTTTAATATTACATGCAAGGTCTTTTACAATCGCACATGTCAAGTTCGTACTGAGGAATTATTTTACATCCTAGAAAAATAACATTAATAAAATTGGGGAAAATCAGATATACTTGTTAGCTATTAATTTACCAAAACATAAATCTAATTGGCTGTTGCTTTCATACTGTGGTAGTCGGCATTTACAATACTTAATTGTCAGATTTTGAAGACACGAGGCCAAACAGGACTAAAATATTTTTCATATTATTAAAAATTATTTATTTAAAAATTATAAAAAAATACTTCTCTTGAATAGTAATAATCTTCTTTTGGGTATAGCAAGAATTCACCTTTAAGTATTTGCGTGCGATATATATTTAGTTGATCTCTTTGAACGCAGTTTGTTTCAGAAATATAATCTTTCTATAAAATTAAAAACAAATAAGATTCTTTAAACAAAAAACGTGTACTGTATGTGTAAGTGCTAACTCTCGTTGCCATTATCTTGATTTTTGAATGTGGGAATAGTTTAAAGATGTTTTTTGCATCAAAAACTGGCTGTGTGTAAGATTCATGTACAACCATTACAGCAGATTTCTCAGCTATTTCCATTTGGCTGTTTTCCCCATTGCGATAATGTGGTAAATTAAACTCGATTGCTACTTCTACTTTGAAAAAAAAACATTAAATTTTGTTTCTGACTACTTAAATGTGCACCGTTAACCTTTTAACTTATTTTCTTTAATTTTGCTGTAAACCTCGAGTACTGTATCCGTATTAAATGTAATGCAATTGCCATAATACAAATTGTTAGTCACATGCATCGGCATTGCCTTAACCGGAACGCTACGTAAAACATTTTCAGAAATTAGTTTAAGTAAATAAGTACGAATATTTTGCATATTTACATTGCTACATCAAATTGAGTTGTTAATACAATCCTGGATATTTGAAAAGGGAATTCGGAATATTGAAGTCTTTCAGCTGTAGTCAATTTGGAAAGTTCTTTAATCAATTCCATATCATTAGTCTGTTTAAAACGAAATAATGTATGATATCTTTGTTAACTCATGACAATAGTACTTTTGGTTAAGGTTGGACGATATTTTTTAAAACATTTAAATTAATGTATTGAGTTTGGTCAAAATAGTGAAATGTCAAACTGTATATTGAATTTCTATAAATCGACTTTTAATATTTCAGTATATCAACTCCATTATACAGAATGTCAGCTAAATAGTATGACAATTTGTTATTGAAGTCAATGTAATTCATTTTTATCACTTACAGTATAATAAAAATTTTGAAAATATCAAAATATTGAAAATCATAACATTAAAATGGTAAATTGTATTGAAATTCAATATATTGAGCGAATATTGAATTTTGAAAATATCGAGTTATATCGCAGTTGTCAATATCGTCTAGTCCTACTTTTGGCTTACTTTATTAAGCAATGGAAAATCCAGTAATTGGCTTTTGTTTTGAATACTAAAAAATACAGTTATGTTAATATTTAAATATGCTGTAGCAACAATTGAACGAAAGTCATCATTTATTTCTTAAAAATAAATTGGTTACTAATTACTGTAAAAAATAACGTGAATTATTCTTTGAGTTATGTGAAATTTGAATAGACATGGCACTTAACTTAAATTTAGCTCTAATGTTGAGAAATTAAGTTTAATATAGCAAATAGTAAGTAACTAGTGGTACATAACCATTGTGGCACAACAAGGGTATTTCGTGTTGCTAATCGTAAATCCCTATCCCTTTGAAACATGTTTTTCAAGTCTTTATCTTCCTAAATTCAACAATATACATTCAAAATAAATACCGTTAATTAATCACTTGAGTATTTCATATACTGTACAGTACTTTTTTTTTAATCATTTCGTTGAGTTCGGTTTTCCATGAATTTTTAGCAACGTCTCCAATGTTTCTTCGAATAGGAACATTCGAGCAGACAGTAAAAGCCGGAATATTATTATCATGTTCGCCAGTTTTTGTCATTGATTCAATTTCACTACAGCTTTGGTAGTTATTATTAAAATTATTAAATAATATCATAGTGCTGGGATTTCTAATAAAATAATTCTTACTTGATAAAATCTTTGATGAGAAGTCCAATGTGAATAGCAGTTGCTGCAATGAAGAAGCCATAAATAATATTTTTCCAACTGATTTGTTTTAGTTTACGAAATGCACAGCCACCATCATAATCTTTCGCCATCTTTAAACGGTTATGACATTCTCAACAATATCGTGGATTATATAGCACGAAAGATTAACAAAAAATAATCAATTTTGCGGTCTAGTTTTCATTGTTTATTTTTTACAGTATTTATTTCATTGTTTACACTTTGCAGTATTTAATTTAAAATACAGAGCAATTATATTGCCATACAACTTAATTAATGCTTCTTATTATTCATATAGAAACAGCATTATGCAAATGCAAAAGTTAATTAAAGTTTTGTTATTTTTAATTTTATTTATTAAAAATACAGAATTAGAAATTAGAGCGAAGCACTGTCGTTTGGCATCAAGAAATCAATTATAACATGGGTTTCGTTGTTTATTTTAAGGGAAGTTATACATTTAGTGTGCACTACGTGAAATTGATTTAATCTAGTCAATAATAAACGTTGGCTACCTACTGTAACTACAACAATAACAAAACATATTTTTTCCAATTGTGAAAAATTGATTCAATTTTGATGGTCATATCGTTGAGTTTCGTAATAAACCGAGACCTGATTTAAAAGTCCATACGACTTGATATTTTTGTTAAATAAAAAGTGAAAATTACTATTTAGTATCCTTGAATAACTACAAATACAATTTAGTCGTGTTAAAATTTATAGACAAAATTGGGTGATCAAATCTCCTTAACTTTCATTTAAAAAATGCATCTTTAATGAACGTATTTTTAATTTGCTACCAGATGATCATAATTTAGCATTTTAACCAGTCCAAAGTCAAAATTGAGTAAAACAATACAGTAGATACGGTAACAGTACAACTTTTATTTTTTCAAAATTCTGTAAAGGAACCACTGAAAATATTTATTTGCACATAATACAAATTTAAGTAAAAAGTTGAATTTCTGGTGGAACTTCAACTTCACCATATGAAATTAGCTGTATCTTTAAAAAAAAAAGTATTTTAAACATATTTAATAATCGATTAAAAACATTTTTTACCATAGCAACATTATGTCCAATTAGCAAGACCTTGTCTAACTGTGTATGTTTTTTTCCTTCGTCTAGGTATTCACTGCCATTTAATCAACTTTTACATTACCAGTACAAAAGTGACTGACATTGAATAGCAATACTTACATTTCAGTAACATCTTCCAACATAAAATCTGTAAATATTTTGTTAAAGAAACAATACGACTTGTATTAAACAAAACTTGGTGTAAATTCCATTAAGTCAGATAAAAAGGATACTGGCAAATTCATCGACTCCGACCATAATTCCAACAAATTCTCTTTGACGTTTTAGTATGATACGAACCCTGCATCCAATATTTAGATCCAGCAATTCTGTATTTGTTAATTTAATTGAGATATTGTAATTAGCGTAGTAATTGTATAAAATTTGATAACATACCCAGTGGAAGGGTCAGTGTATTCGGGAGATTTGGATCGATCGCTGTTGCCATGATCACTTTTCAGCTGTTCCGTTGCTATAATAAATATCACAAACACACTATATCGTTAACTGTAATAACTACAATTAAACCATAAATTAAAGTTATGATAGGTTATGATGTAGATGGCGCTCACCACGTCAAATCACCACAGTTCACAATCAATTACTACAAATCGGAAAGCTGTCGTACCACTTCTATGACATTTTTGATGTATTTTTCACTGCTCCAATGGGTTTTACGAGCAAAAAATAATTTTTTAAACGTACAAATTTAATATGTAACTGTTTTTATAAAGTAATAATTTATTTTTTAATTATTTGCAATATTTTCTACGTGGCAATGTATTGTATTATGGTGCTCAAATTGTTTAAGCAGTTTCAAACGCATGTTTATTGTTATCTAAATCATTATAACATATTCTACAATATCAAGAAAACGTATTGTAATGAATCAACTACTTAAAGAAATCTTCATGTTTGGACATTGGTCATAAAGTGCCCTTAAATGTTTTTGGAAGTTGGTTAACAGGAATTTTGTTAAATAATTTCGAAGCTAATGAAATAGCTGAATTTTTGCTTATTTTGCTGCGGCAAAAACGTTTTTCAGTTATAATGGTTTATAATTTTCCATTAAATTTATGGGCATCTAGAAAGAAAAGTATAATAGCAAAAATTAATATTGTCAAATATTTGGGTATAATTTTTTTTTTTGCAATTTTAATTGGCATATCGTTTGGTTTTGTAACAAAACAGCGCTTGAGTTTAAAGTCCATACGAGTTGCATGGTAGTTTTGTTAATATAATTTATTTTGATTTGTATTTAATTAAGTGCTAATTATTGGTTAGTGGCTTTGAATAACTGTAAATAAAATTACGAAATGTTCAAGTTTTTAAGCAAAAATGGATTATCAAATTTCAAGGATTTTTTATTTAATTGAATAACTTTCTCCAGTGAATAAAGTGCACTTGACTCTAATCTGTGATTTTTGTATTGGCTTTGCACTGGATATATTGCATTTTCATTTATTTTTACTATTCCATTGAATTCCTCTCTTTTTTATATGGAAAATAATCAGAATTTCAATTTTGAATATTTTGGAGAAAGTGCAGTTTGATTTTAGGCGACTCATTTTGAACTAGTCGTTGCTCCAGTGGTCTGTCCGTGGCAGCTTCAAGCGAGAATTGCGTGGAAAAAATATTCAAGCAAAAAAAATGAACGCATTAATTTATTTTTATTTGTAACTGTTTTATATAGTAAATTATTTTTCCAATTAGTTCCAGTATTTGTACATCACAATACATTGCCAATTGATAATGTTGCTGGTATTGTTTAAGCAGTTTGAAATCCATATTTATTGTCATCCAAGATGTAGTCCGCATAAGACATCACTTCCTTATAGCAAGATTCTACAATTTTAAGAAAACGTATTGTAATGAACCTAATAGAGTTGAATTAGCTAATGAAACCTTCAATTTTGGCGATTGGTCCTGCGGTTCCTCCATATTCCTCTGGAAATTGGTCTATAGGAATTTTTTTAAACAGTTCTTTATAATTCGAACGAAATAGCTGAACTCTTTGCTTAATTTTTTGAGGTAGAAACGGTTTCACTATGGCCCATAGCGTGTAAGTGTATATAGGGCAATTTATTGAATACAACCCTTTCAGTTTTAATGGTGTTGCGAACTAACAAAAAAAAAATCATTTAAAAACATGATCAGTCAAAATTTCGTACATTGGTTTTACCACTACACTTTGTACGATATTTTTAAGCATAATTGGAGATAAAATGTATGGTATGATATAAAATGGTAAATTGGTCCAGTCCACTATCCAAATGGCACCATTTCTCTGAATATTTTCACGAAAACTTAAGCTGTTTAGCATCATTGTATGAAGTTTTAAAAAATCATCAACATTTATAGGGCTCCCAGGAATACTGAAATTTTAAAATAATGTAGATGTTAGTATTTATTCATTAACATTTATGATTATAAACTTCTATTTTGACACTTCAGTTAATCCCAGACATACAATGTGAAAGAGGAATTTATGTTAGACTAGTTAAATGATACTGGCAACAACTTAATTTCCTTAGACATACTGTAGGTCATTAGTATGCTATCGTCTATTTGCATATGAACTCTAAAGAAGGGTTACAGTAAGTATTTCGAAATTTTATGCTATTTCCGTGGATATACAGTACATTCATTCCTAGTTTATTATCTTGAGAGCATCTTAACTGTCATATCGACCTTTCTATAAAGTTCAGGGTTAATTACATTACGAACTATGGATTTTGTTGTCAAGTTCAACATGACATTGAGTAAAACGTTATCTGTTAAACAAATTTGTCGACTTTACAAATGTCGGTAATGCAATTTAGTTTGATTTGTCCGACAAAGTCACTTGCTTGACAGGGTTCACATAACCGACAATACATTTTGCCTAAAAGTTTTAATAAGATCGTATTTAAAAAAATAAAAATAGCTTAATTTATGAAATGTAACATTTAGTAATGTCGGGCAACTGAACTGTATGTTAATTGGTGTCGGTAACAGGTGGTAATTTATGTAGCTTTCAATATCTCTATGTCAGTAACTTAAGTCTCATTGCAATTGGTACCGGTGCCCATAAAAAGTTTTTCTCAACAATTAAATTAGATTAATTTAAAACCATTTATATCGATTTGCATGATTGTATTAAAACAATTAATCTTTTACTATTTTTACACAATTGTTGAAAGTAGTTGCCATTAAAAGTTCTTTCATAAAAACATGGAAAGCTATAAAACACATCCAGGATACTGACTTCCGGATATGGATATGAAAATATTCCAGGGTTTTTAATTAATGATAAATGTAGTGAATCACAACATAAATTTCTATATGTATGTCAAGGATAACCAGAGGTTTTACTTTGCCATTCGAGTGATTGCTAGAGTTGGCAATTGTTGACATAATGGTGGATCATTAGTAGCAATCGTTATACTGTGAGAAATAAGCAAAATAAATGTCATATATTGATGGATTTGACAGTGAATTGTATACTTGTATTTTAAGTTGTGTTGCATAGTTTCGTCATGTAGATTTCGATTAGCCCACCACTGTGGAATCGTGATTCGGTTTTCGTAGTATTTTCTCATCTTTTTCTTTGCTTTATCCAAGTCAGATTTACATCCACGTACAAACCACAATAAAAATGTGTCATCTAGTTTGTGAAAATCAGAGTTGTTGAAAATACAATGTGTTTTTGGCGTTGAAAATGTTTGTATTCTTATACAAATACTTTTTTGTACAGTAAAATATTAAAATAAACTGTTTTACCAGTATTTCCATAGAAATCAGCTTCAGTTTTAATCCATTCTCTGAGTTTAGCCACATTTTCTTCTTCAAATGCAGAAATGAAGTTACTAGATGGCTTTTCAGATAAAGTAGACATATTATGTTATATCGGTTAGTGTCTGAGCTGAACTGATGGAAGTTTTGTAAATGATCTGATATTTGTTTTGATATTTGGAGTTTGTAATTACCCAAATCGGGTTACATGTACAGGGTGATCACAGAATGTGTGTTTATGTACAATAGTGGCCTAGTATAGTAAGCTAGCTTAGTCTCAGTTATTTAAACGGTGCTTTAATTGCCCCTTTTACTAGGGTAATACTCACGAGACTCATCTTATGATTGGTGTTCCGGTATTTAAATCAAGACAACCTATTTAAATGTATTACTGTAGAAATTAGCACAACTGCAAACTATCCAGTTACAGAATTTCATGTAAATGCAAGGGGATGACTTTATTTAAATGAGTTTATTTTTGTTATCAACTTATGTTAAATATATACTGTATATGCTAAATAATAAATAACTTATGTTGAACTTTCAGTTTAATAAAATCAACAAACTGTTTTTATTTAGCAGTAATTTCCACAAGGTTTTGCAATTTAAACAAATATTGTTTTTTTGGATATTTCTTATTTGGTAACTATTTTCGATGACTTTACGCAATGACAACATGAGCAGTTGGTGATCAATGTACACAATGTAATTAAAGCTAACTGATCTTTACTTGTGAACGATTTTGCTCTTAATACATTAATCTACTTAATTATACAATTCGAAATCCATATTTGTTGTCATCCAATATATAGTCAGCATACAACTTTGTTTCCTTTAACAACGATTCTAAAATTTCAAGTTGTAATGGACAGTGTAAGTTACAATGGACATTGATTTCAATTATTTTAACAAACCTTCATATTTGGCGATTGGTCCTGCAGTTCCTCCATATTCTTCTGGAATTTGGTGTGCAGGAATTTTGTTAAACACTGCTTTATAATCCGAACGAAATAGCTCACAACGTTGTTTAATCTTTTGAGGCAAAAATGGTTTTATTATTGTCCATAGCGTGTAAGTGTAGATTGGGCAGTTTATCGCGTACATTCCTTTCAGTTTTAGTGGTGATGCGTGCTGAAATAAAATAATAAATTAAAAACATTGTTTGCCAAATATAGAAAATCATGCAGATTGAATTTACCAGCATACTTTGCACTATATTTTTTAGAAGTATTGGAGATAACATATGTGGAATTAGCCAAAAAGGTATATTGCCCCAGTCGACTATCCATACAATACCATTTCGCTGAACGTTTTCACGAAAACATAAAATGTTTACCAACATTGTGTGAACTTTAAGACAATCGTCAACACTTACAGGACATCTTGGAAGGCTGAAATTTTAAAATTGTATACTGTACATGCTAATAATCTTCCCTTTGAACTTTATTATGGTCATTGCAATTAATCCACGACTTACAATGAGTAAAAGGAAATAATTTAGATGGAATAAGTGATACCAGTACTACTGAAATTTCTTTTTAGTTTTTGCTCATTTGCAAAAGTGGAAAGGGTTACATACAGCATATAGAATTTCCTGTTCTGCCCTAATTTTTAAAATACCATATGTACCAAGTCCTACTCAAACCTGATCACAGGGTCTATTGGGCGCATGCATTACAATGTGACCCATCGACTCTGTTGTCAAGTTCGATGTGGTATCAAGTGTAGCACCATAAGCTAAATTTTTCAACTTTGTGAATGAAATAATGAATTTTAATTTAAACATTCTAATGTTTTTGAAATTTAATTGAAAACTTTAAAAACTTGTTTAATTGTAAATGGGATTTTTTCTTCTTTACTGGTTTCCAATAACACAAACAATAACTAATCAATTTTGATTGAACTTTATAATTTAAATTGACATATTTATTAATTTTTTAAAATGAATTTGAAGGTCATTCAAGGCTGTTTTACTTTTTATCAAAGGCAATCAAAATTTTAAATTTGTCGCTAGATGGTGTCATATGGTTAGCTGGTCGCACGACTATCTAATCATTCTGTATTTAACTGTCTCAAGTCGAGTTGTGGCTAAAAAATGTAGTTGCCACAAGACTAAAAGAGTCTACTAACTAGGACAATATCCAATATTTGGCAATTCAACTCCAAGATAACTGTTTTTAAAGACGTCTAGGAATACAAAATAAAAAGTTGGAGCTAAGGGTATTACTATATTAAAATTTGTACGGTAATTAAACATGACTGCAAATCTGCCAATGACTTTGCATACAGGAAATTACCCCATAATGAATTTAGTTTCTGTATTGGATTCACTAAAATAACTACTTACTACTGTACACTATATCCAACAATTATGCAGATTACAAAATATATACAGTAATTGTATTGTAAGTCGAGGATAATTTGAAGTCTTACTTTGCAATTCGAGTTATTGCCAGCGTGGGCAACTGTTGACTAGGAAGTGGATCATCTGTAGCAATCGATATACTATGGAAAATAAATATATAATTAATATACAGTATAATTAATCGATTAACTTGAGTTATGATTTGCATACTAGTATTTTAATATGGTTTGCATTGCTTCGTCTTGTGGATTTCGATTAGCCCACCACTGTGGTATCTTAATTCGGTTTTCGTAGTATTTTCTCATCTTTTTCTTCGCTTTATCCAAGTCAGATTTACATCCACGAACAAACCACAATAGGAAGTTGTCATCTAGGTTATTTATTAGATAATTGTTATTCTAGATTACCAGTATTTAAATAAAACTTTTACCAGTGTTTCCATAAAAATCAGCTTCAGTTTCAACCCATTTCCGTAGTTGAGTCACATTTTCTTCTTCTATGTTAGAAGTAAATGTAGAAGGAGGCTTATTTACTAAACTTGACATTATATAAGTTGCATCCGTAACTGTCTAAGTTGTTTTAGTGGCTGTTTAATAAATAATCGGATACTGCAGTTGCTCAGCCTTTTTGAAGTTTGAACTGACACAAATATTACATTTACTTACTGTAAATCACATGGAAACCGATTAAAGTGTTAAACGTTACTTCAGAAAGCTAAGCAAGTTTTATCTTGAAAATTTTTTTTTATTTTTTTACTGTAGGTCACAGTAAACGTGATCACAGTGTGATTGGAAGACAGTGTAATTCGAACGTGCATTTATATTGTATTGGGTTCCAAACGGTTTATGGTTAAATTCAATTTGATTAAAGATAAATTTAGTTATACTGTAAATTTTTAAGCACATTAATGAAATGGTGTCAATTAAGATAAATTTCTAACACTTTCAATTTGAAGAAAAATAATAATTTTGTTTGTCCAAACTGAATTAATTTTTTTTGATGGGTTTTAGGCGGTTTCATAAAATATTTTTTTTTGGTAATTTTTTACGGTTACTCAATGCTATGACGTTGAATTTTACCATGTAATTACGTCATACTAATGAAATATATGTCCAAAGTCAAAACAGATCATATTTATTTATCCTTTTAAAAAACAGGTTCGATTTAATATTATTTAATAATGATTGCGTGATTGTAAACAAATTACGGTACATAGAAATGTTTGGATCATATGCTAAAGAAATTTTCCTTACGGTGCATAATCCACTAAATTTCCAAGAAGTTGACTAGAATTAGGTCAACTTTAGGAAGGGATTAAATTTCTGTTATGTGGCACATACATATTATATTCTCATTAACATTTGATGAGCAAAGCAGGAAATTAATTACCATTGTTTGTTTTCTTTAGCTATGTTTTTATGCAGATTGTGCATTTAAAACATCAGTAAAAATAGAAATTCACAATTGATAGTGAACAGTAGTAATAGTTATGCCCCAAATTAGTTAGGGCATGTGATACCCTTACAAAGAACGAATTAATATACAGCATCACGTCATATTTTAATTTTATTTTCCAATTGTTAACATACAGAATTTTACTTTATTCGAAATCCATATTTATTATCATCTTTTATATAGTCGGCATACGACATGATTTCCTTAGAACTCGATTCTAGAATTTAAAGTAAATTTTTTGCAATTAATTTACGTTGATTTTAGTTTTTAACTATTTTTCTCAAACCTTCGTATTTGGCTATTGGTCCTGCAGTGCCCCCATATTCTTCGGGAATTTGGTCTGCAGGTATTTGGTTAAACAGTTCTTTCCAATCAGAACGAAATAGCTGAACTCTTTTCTTGATTTTTTGTGGTAAAAACGGTTTCAGAATGGTCCAAAGTGTGTAAGCGTAAATTGGGCAATTTATGGAATATATTCCTTTCAGTTGTAGTGGTGTTGATAACTAGCACAAAATAATAAATTAACACATGTCAAGTGCTACATATAATTAGTATAATTATATTTACTATCACACTTTGCGCGAGATTTTTAAGAAATATGGGAGATAAAATGTGAGGGACAACCCAAAGGGGTATACTGCTCCAGTCTATTATCCAATGTATACCATTTAACTGAACGTTTTTACGAAAGCATAAAACATTCAACATCATTGTGTGAGTTTTTACTATATCGTCAAAATTGCTAGGGCATCTTGGAACGCTGAAATATTAAGACGATGAAGTTTACTAATTGACATGTTTGTACATTTAACGTTTCAAATAGGAACTTTTAAGTCATTACAAGAAATCTCAGTCTTACAATGTGCAAGAATACCTTCTAGATTGAACATTTAAATATTCAAATAACACAAGTGTAATTTAATTATTGGTAAAGGCACATCTAGTAAAAAGGATTATTGGAAAATTCTACTCTATGTCATTTCAGTAAATTCTAAACAGCAAATGGTATTACTGGAAAGTCACAATCGCGACCTGCTAACCGGAAATGCATTTATTTTTTGTAGGGAATTTACTGAAAACGCATGATATTCAATTAATGTCAGAAGATTGATTCTTAACTTTCATTGTAAGTTGAGATTTGAAATGTTACTTTGCAAATCGACTAATTCCTAGTGTTGGGAGCTGTTGGCATGACGACGGATCATCGGTAACAATTGACATACTATTTGAAATAAATAAAATCAATGATATAAATCAAAGTATTTGATGCATCAAAGTATTTGTATACTTGTATTTTAATAGGATTTGAATTGTTTCGTCAGTGAGATTTCTATTAGCCCACCAATGAGGTATCTTAATTCGGTTTTCGTAGTATCTTCTCATTTTTTGTTTTGCTTTTTCCAAGTCATATTTGCATCCACGTACAAACCACAATAGAAAGTTGTCATCTAAGAAAAGATAATTATATCAATTGTAGTTTTTTTTATTTTACAGTGATTAAATCAAATGTTTTAACCAATATTTTCCATAAAAATTAGATCCAGTTTCAACCCTTTCTTCTAATTGGGTCACATTTGTTTTCTCTTTAAATTTAGAAATGAAGGTACAAAAACAACTTTTTAGATAAAGTTGACATTTAATAAATTATATCGGTTAGTGATTAGTGGGGAGTTGTATTGGTGATAGCTGGTTTGTTTTGTAAATAATCTGATACTTTAGTTTTTTGAAGTTTGGACTGACACAAATTGTATTACATTCACTTGAATCACATGGAAGATTTGAAAAACGACTCATGTGTAATTAATTGACTTTATATACAGTATATAGGCAACTTTGATCGTTTTTAAACATATCATCTGCAAATTTTAACTACATGGCTACAGTATAGAGTTACATATGCACTTTAACACCATTACGTCATGTACTGTAAATACATTTATAAACATTATTCAGAAAAGATCATTTTTATTTTACAATTTTTTTTAAAAAACAGCTGTTGGTTTTATTATAGTTTTTTAATGTTAGTATCGCGAAGTATTGCTATTTAATGCCAATTTTTTTATTGATATACAGTGTCTCAGTTGCTAACAATTATTGAATATTTGACTCAGTGTTATTATTACCTAATGATCTTTATGGTTAAATATATGTCTAATTATTACGTCAAATAATTGTAAAACAATTATTTAACAGCTGTTTACCACGAGATTACTGATCTTAGTTTTTATTGACAGTTTTTCAATGTTGATTTCGTGATTTTGCATCCTAATGATAAGTCATTAAGAAGTGAAATCAGTACTTGATTTAACGTGTTGGCACTCGTGAGTAATATAATTACCTTATTCAATCACTAATCAAATTGCTTAAAACATAAATTTAGTTCACAATATTAGAAAAATAATGTAGTGATTATTTTTGTTAATCTTATTCTTGTCTTAACTTGTCTTAGGTTTTAGTGACTCGTAACAATTGAGCATACTGTATTATAGTTGAAGATTTGATTTGAAATTATCAAAGCAATATTTGCTAAAACTGCAATAAAAAAATGTTTTCTGGGTCATAACAATAAAACTGGTTTTTGTTATAGTTTTCCTGTGGGAAAATAAAATGTTTTTACCAGTATTTCCGTAAAAATCTGCTTCACTTTCAATCCATTTTCGCATCCGGATTACACATTCTTCTTCTGTGTTAGAAACGAAGATGGATAACGTTGACATTGCTTACTGTAAGTTATTTCAGTTTGTGCCTGAGCTGAACTGCTGGTAAATGATCTGATTGAAAACCATTTCGGTGGTTTTTGAACCATAAGCAACACTTATCGTCTTGTACAGTATATCATAAGTCAATGTACAAAGCAATGACACATTAATATTAAATTTGCTAACATTTTAAGATTACCTACTGTATTCTTATCCTTGCAGATTAAAGGAATACACTGTAAATATTTAAAAATATATATTAGAATATTAAAAATGCATACATTTTAGGAAAATTCATAGTGTCATAATAATACAATAATGTTTTCTATGAGAAATTCCAATCAAAATTTTAAAAACGGTTATTTGACCGACGTTGGTCACTTTAATGTTAAAGTAATTGTAAATGATTTAATTACCAAATGGAAATATTTGTCAGGAATAAATTCAAGTTAAATACAGTAAATATAACTGAAATTATTTTAAATGACTGTAATAATTAATTGCTAAATTATTCAGACAGCAGCAGCATACAGTGAGTCAGAAATATGAATGTGATATTAAATGTAAATACAATAATATTTAAATGTAATTTAATATTACATTCAATTCTATGTGACATTAAATGTAAATTTCGAAATGTTAAATTTTACAAGCCTGAATAGGTAATCAAATTTCAAAACTTTCCATTAAAATAACAAACCGTATTTTATTACTGCCAATTCAATATTCAAATATTATTCATGCACATTTCAGACATCACTGCCGAATTATAATATCTTGAAACATTTAATAAATATTGATATTATAATGCAAATGAACCAATCGAAATTTAGTCCAATGGTTACTTGATTATTTAGTTTGAAAACCATATTTGTTGTCATCCAAGATGTAGTCCGCATACGAGATAACTTCCTTAAACATTGATTCTAAAATATTAAGATGATTGATTGTAATGCGAGGAGAAAAATGATTTTAATTATTTTTGCAAACCTTCATATTTGACTATTGGTCCAGCAGTGCCCCCATATTCTTCCGGTATTTGGTCTGCAGGTATTTTGTCAAACAGGGCTTTCCAATCAGAACGAAATAGTTGAACTCTTTGCTTAATTTTTTGTGGCAAAAACGGTTTTACAATGGTCCATAAAGTGTAAGTGTAAATTGGACAATTGATGAAATATACTCCTTTCAGTTTTAGTGGTGTTGAGTACTGAAATAAAATAAATTAAAAAACATTTAGTCAGATATACTACTTAATATTTAGTGAAACTTATTTTAAGTTTACCAGCACACTTTGCACAACATTTTTAAGAAGTATTGGTGATAGCATTTGTGGGACAATCCAAAAGGGCAAATTGGTCCAATCTAATATCCAAACCATACCATTAAGCTGAACATTGTCACGGAAACCTGCAATGTTTATCAGCATTGCGTTAGTCTTTAGACAATCGTCGAAATTTATAGGGCACCTTGGAAAACTGAAATTTGAAAATAGCACTAGTTAGTGATAATCCAATCTTAAAATAAATTTCAATTTTTTTCTCTCGTTAAAGGTATTCCAGAACTTAACAACACGGAGAATTCCGTAACAGCGAATAGAATTAGCTATTAATAATTTTTGTATTTTTGCCTTATTGTATACATTGTAACAATATTGTTAAGTTGAGAATAACCTAAAGTTTTACTTTGCAGCTCGAGTAATTGCTAGCGAAGGAATTTGTCGACACGATGGTGGGTCATCAATAGCAATTGTAATACTAAGAGATATTAATTACATAATTGTAATAGACTAACTGCATGGTAAATGACTTGTGTACTTGTATTTTAAATTTGTTTGCATCCGTTCCCCATTGATATTTCTATCAGCCCACCATTGTGGCAATTTTAATCTGCTTTCGTAGTATTTTCGCATCTTTTTTTTAGCTTTATCCAAATCATACTTGCAACCACGTGCAAACCACAAAAGAAAAGTTTCATCTAAACAACATGATAATATAGTATTAGTTATTGTAGAATTTTTATAGTGATTGCAAATTATATGTTTTTACCTGTGTTTCCATAGAAATCAGCTTCAGTTTCAACCCATTTTCGTAGTTGAGCTACATTTTCTCTTTCAAATTTAGAAATAAAGGTACTAGATGGCTTTTTAAATAAAGTTGACATTATATATGTTATTTCAGTTAGTGTCTGAGTTTAATTGATGAAGGTTTTGTAAATTAGATGATACCAGTACTTAATTTTGCATTTTGTAGTTTGGACTCACTGAAATTACATAATAAATGGATCAAATCACAATCATCAAAATCTTTCAAAAGTCAGTCATAACTTAAAAAGTTACTTTATGCAACTTTTACTTTAAAAGAATTTTTTTTAATTTTTAAATAATTTAGCAAACGTATTATAATACTGTATGTGTTTGTTGTAGTCACATATTCAATTTTGGTAGCTTTTATTAAAATACTGGTAATAATTAATTCTTATATTGTTTAAACTGTAAAAAATGGTAATTATTTATAATCACGTGAATGTGACATTCAATATCACTTGAATTTCACAATATTACATTTAACAACGTGAATAACTAATCAAGTTACAAAACCTTTTTTTCCCATAAACTGATTTAATTAACGTCATTTAATTTACAACAAACGATCATTATTCGTATGTTATTTTCGACATTAATAATGATTTCATTGAACCACTTAATAAATAATAATGGTAAGTTATATTGTAAAAGAACTAAGTAAGTCAAGTCATTTAATCATCTTAATAAAATGACATGCTTACATTTCTATTCCGTTTCTTTCTTTGACCAGACAGTCTATGCAATTATTAGAATTATAAAATTAGCTACAGTATAAACTAATTTGAATGATTCAAGGTTGAATCTTCTTTTAAAGTAAACTCAATTAAAACGTTTTTTAATTTTTATGAATATGTTTTATGTGTTTTGCTCTCATTCCTTTGAAACAAAAATGGTTTTATGCATGGTTTTACATGTTTAATTTGTTAAAGTTTGAGTTTAGATTGTATTTATATAGAATTTCGTTCGTCCAACACTTAGATTATGTTGTTCTACTAAGCTACTTGTTTATGCAGTTTGAAATCCATATTTATTATCATCTATTATGTAGTCTGCAAAAGACATCACTTCTTTATAAATAGATTCTAGAATTTCCAAAAAAAAACCATTTTATAAAGAAACAACAATAATAGGTTTAATTGTTTTCAGTTATTTTAACAAACCTTCATATTTGGCGATTGGTCCTGCAGTGCCTCCATATTCATTTGGAAATTGCTCTTTTGGAATTTTGTTAAACAGTGCTTTCCAATCTGAACGAAATAGCTGAACTCTTTGCTTAATTTTTTGTGGCAAAAACGGTTTTAAAATGGTCCATAAAGTGTAAGTGTAAATTGGACAATTTATGAAATATAATTGTTTCAGTTTTAGTGGTGTTGAATTCTGACATAAAATAAATAAGAAATAACAATAACGTTTAGTGTAACTAATTTTAGGTTTACCAGCACACTGTGCACAACGTTTTTTAGATGTGTTGGAGATAGAATTTGTGGGACAATCCAAAAGGGTAAATTGGTCCAATCTAATATCCAAATGAAACCATTAAGTTGCACATTTTCACGGAAACATAAAACGTTTATCAGCATTGCGTTGGTCTTTAGACAATCGTCATAATTCATTGGATACCTTGGAATACTGAAATTTGATAATGTCACTAGTTAGTGTATCCAATGAAAATGCATGGTACCTAACCAATATACAGTAAATTCTATTGTTAAGTCTTACTTTGAAACTCGAGAAATTGCTAACGAAGGCATATGTTGACAAGGTGGTGGATCATCAGTAGCAATTGTAATACTAAAAAAGACATTAATTGCATAAATGCAATAGATAGACTTAACTGCATTGTATATGACTTGTGTACTTGTATTTTAAAGTTGTTTGCATAATTTCCCCATTGACATTTCTATCAGCCCACCATTGTGGCAATTTTATCCTGTTTTCGTAGTATTTTCTCATCTTTTTCTTAGCTTTATCCAAGTCATACTTGCAACCACGTACAAACCACAATAGAAAGTTGTCATCTATGCAACATTATACTATTAGTTATTGCAGTATTTTAACAGTGATTAAAAATGTTTTTACCTGTGTTTCCGTAGAAATCAGTTTCAGTTTCAACCCATTTTCGTAGTTGTGCTACATTTTCTTTTTCAAATTTTGAAATAAAGGTACTAGATGGCTTTTTAAATGAAGTTGACATTATATATGTTACATCAGTTAATGTCTGAGTTTATTTGATGTAAGTTTTATGAATTTTATGTTATGAATAGTTAATTTTGTAGTTTGGACTCACTGAAATACATTCAAATGTATCAAATTACGTTCATAGTTATCTTTCAATAGTAACTTAATCAGTTACTTTAAGTTATGCAACTTTTAATTTAAAAATTTTTTTAAAATAATTTATCAAACAAATTATAATATGTATATGTTGTTGTCACAGATTCAATTTTGATCGCTAGTATTTAAGTACCGCTAATAATTAATTGTTATATTGTTTAAGCAGCAACAACTTAATTTAAAATCACGTGAATGTGATATTAAATATCAATAGAATTTCACAATACTAAATTTTACAACGTGAATAGCTAATCAAGTTACAAAAGTTTATTTTAACAGACTGATTTTATTAACGCCATTTACTTTTAAATTAATTATAATCGTATATCGTCAAGGGACTAAGTAAAGCAAATTAAATGTTAATAGTTATTTGCTCAAAATGCAACTTTAATTTTGATTAAAAATTAGAAAATAGACCATAAAGTAATGCTTACTTTAGTCTTATTAAAAATGTAATTTAATACAAATTACAGAGTGTTGGTTTTTAAATGTAGAATTTGTTTTCTGATATTTTTTTAGGTGGCTCTTCTATTTATTAAATTTTGAAAATTATATGTAATGTTTTGATTAATTAAAACATGCAAGTTTGTCATCTTAATAAAATGGCCTGATCTTTTTGCCATGTATTTAAAGTTATACAATTTGTGATAAACTAATTTGAATTGTTATTGGTCGAACCATCTTTTAAAGTAAACGGAAAAAACCGTTTTCATTTCATTTTCAAAATTCTGCTTTCATTTCTTAGAAACAAAAACAATTTTACAGTATGTACTAAACTACTTGTTTATGTAGTTTTAAATCCATATTTATTATCATCCATTATGTAGTCCGCATAATACATCGTTTCCTTAATAACAGATTCTAATAACAATTTCCAAAAAAAAAAAAAACAATTTGTAAAAAAGCTACAATAATGGGTTTAATTGATTTCAGTTATTTTAACAAACCTTCGTATTTGGCGATTGGTCCTGCTGTACCTCCATATTCATTTGGGATTTGGTCCATTGGAATTTTGTTAAACAGTTCTTTCCAATCAGAACGAAATAGCTGAACTCTTTGCTTAATTTTTTGTGGAAAAAGTGGCTTTAAAAGGGTCCATAAAGTGTAAGTGTAAATTGGACAGTTGATGAAATAAATTCCTTTCAATCTTATTGGTGATGAAAACTAAAACAAAATGGTAAAACAGCAACCATATACCGGTATTTCAAACAACAAATTTCATTTGTTTACCAGTGCACTTTGTACAACATTTTTAAGAAATATTGGAGATAACATATGTGGGACCACCCAAAACGGTAGACTGGTCCAGTCGACCATCCAAATGAAACCATTTTGCTGAACACTTTCACGAATACATAAAACGTTTAACAGCAATAAGTGAAGTTTTATGAAATCGTCAAAGTTGATAGAGCTTCTTGGAACGCTATAATTTTAAAATTATTTAGTATTTTGGTCATTGTAGGAAATCCCAGACTTACAATGTGTTACAGAAGTATATTTTTAAATCTTAGATAAGTTTTGAATTTAAATATTTCTAAGTGGAATTCAACATTGTAAGTCGAAGATCATCTGAAGATTTACTTTGCTGCTCGACTAATTACTAGTGTTGGTAACTTTTGGCATAAAAGTGGAACATCAGTGGAAATTGTTATACTAAGTGATGAAAAATCAAATAAGTATCAAAATTTGAGTAAATTTTGTGTTGATATGTACACAATACTTGTGTTGTAATAGGATTTGCATCGTTTCGTCATGTAAATTTCGGTTAGCCCACCACTCTGGTAATTTAATGCGGTTGCTGTAGTATTTTATCATCTTTTTCTTGGCTTTATCCAAGTCTAATTTGCATCCACGCACGAACCACAATAAGAAGTTGTCATCTGTATTACCATACAAATTACAGTTGCCATTTTACATTGTTAAAAGTTTTCTTACCAGTATTTCCGTAGAAATCAGCTTCAGTTTCAACCCATTCTCGAAGCTGGGTCACACTTTCTTCTTCCAATTTAGAAACAAAGGACCCAGAAGGCTTGTTGAATGAAATTGACATTATATACAGTAAGTTATTGTATTCCAGTCAGTAATATCTGGTTTTTGAGTTTGACAGTTTGAAGGACACAAGTTACAGTACGTCCTTCAAGAATTGATGTAATTTAGATGTATGTTTATAGATAGACTATAAACTTAACTGAAAAGAAGATATTTAAATGGGAGTTTATATATCATTCAACTGTCATTATCACGTCATTACTTCTCAAATATCTTATTGATAAGAAATATCTTGACTCCTCCTAATTTAAAGAAACAAGTGCGAGAATTCAGCAAAGTTTTAAAATATTTGAAAGCCTTAGTTTAAATCAATTTTAAATACTTTTTTAAGTGGTTGTTTTCTATATTCTCGTAAATTAATGTAAGCACGTCATATTAACCAAATAAAAAAACGGTTTGATTAAATCAATTGAGAGCAAGACTTGTCCAAAGTCGGAAAAATTAATTTATTTATTGTAGCAATGACATTACTTATGACTTTGTTGAGTTTTCAATCGTTGATTAATTATGTGATGCAGTTTTTCTAAGAAAAGAGCACATTAAAACATCGCCAATGTTGTTTCACATAATTTTTAGTTGTTAATTGGAACTATTACAAACATTTAAAACACATAAATATCAAGTATATTTGGAGTACTGGTGTTAAATATTATTTACGCCGATTAAATTAAGTAGATTTGATTACCGTAATCCAATTGTAAACAAAGTCGCTGACGACGTTGAGGAGGAAAAATTGCATTTCCTGTCTTGTCAATAGCGTTAATTAATTACACTGTGGGCGTTTCTAAAGTTAAATTTTGTAGCACTCAATTGAGAAAAAACGCTTGTGATCATTTTGACAACAAACATGAAAGAAATCAGTGTGTTATGTGTCGTGCTTTTCCTGCAAAGTTGTTTATCTCAAGGTTTGAAATAAGATCAAAACAGTAAAATTAAAAAAAAGTTATTAATCTTGATTGGAATTTTTATCTAGATTTGGCAACTGAGGAGCGATTAAGGCAAAATCTGTTTGCGAAATATAATAAGGATGTTTTACCAAAAATTAATAAAACTGCATCAGTAGTAACTCATTTTGGACTTTCGCTTATACATTTAAGTGAGATTGTAAGTAAAATACAGGGGGTGGTTATTACATCTGATATGCACACAAACAATGATAGTCACTCTTTTTTGTTACTAACTTACTAAATTATAATTTAATAAATAACTTGATACAGAATGGATGTGATTACTATAGAAGTTATGTAATGTTGGTTTACGTAAAGTACTATACATTTGGTAATTGCATTTGTGTAGGATTTCAAAACTCAGACTTTGACTGTTGATGGTTGGGTGAAATTAACCTGGACTGATTTTCGACTTTCTTGGAAATCTGAAGAATACGACGAAATTAGTCATTTGAAAGTCAAAGTTGATCGTTTATGGATACCTGATATAACGCTTTACAATGGGTAAGTTAAGAAATTATTGAACGAAGAGCCAATTACAATTGTCCTTTTTTTAGTGGTCAAACGAAAGGCAGTGAGGCTGCAATTCAAACGGCCTTACTTTATGAGAATGGTCTTGTTGTTTGGATCCCAGCAACATCTTTTCAAGCTTATTGCGACCTTGATATGACTTACTATCCATATGATACACATGTATGTTCATTTAAATTTGGTTCCTGGGTATTTTCAAGCGACCATTTGGATATCCAAATATATGAAAATCAAAGTGTAAGACCAAATACCATGTGTTCAGTTTGAAATTTGTCTCAATACTTTTTTTCTTTAGTTGGATTTACAAGATTTGCATAACATTACTGAATGGACAGTTGTATCTACCTCAGTTGTAAGAAATGAGAGGAAATATTCGTGTTGTATAGAAAAATATGTAGACATTCTTTTTACGGTGAAAGTTAAACGAAATTCACCATTGCATAAAGCAGCCGCGTTAATCCCAGTCATTACCGGTGTTATTTTAACGTTGGGTAGTTTTATTTTGTCTCCGATTAACAAAGGAAGGCATGCTCTTAATAGATTGAACTTATTGATATTTCTCATCACACTTTTTTATTTGCAAACTCAACTTCCGTCAGTTGGAAACGACACACCAGCCATTGGTATCACAAATTACTCTTAAATTGAACTAAATTTGAAATTGTGTATTTACTTTATTCATTTTAATTTTAGTTATGATTTCTGCTGCTATGGTTTTTTTGATTATATTGTCTATTCTTTGGAGTTTCATTGCAGTATCAATTGTTCACCGAATGAGAAGATCTCAACCACCTTCAGTGATTCAATGGTTGAATAACAGTCGGTTAAACCGAATTTTGATGATTAATCATGTGCAAAACCTTTCTGGCGTAAATCATTTAATTATTTATCATGTCGTGATAACCATGTAAAAATATTTTATTTTTTACGTGATTTAGGAAATGACAGATTATTATGAGATCACCAACAATTTGGAGCAAGTAGAAGATGGAGAAGCAGCTCCAAATGACAAACGGAAAGACGCTCCACTTGCCAATGGCTGGATAATATTTATCTCGATTATTGATAGAATTGCTTTATTTTCTTTTGTGTTTATCATTATTATCTTAGCTATTGCTTATGCATCCTGAAAATTTTTAAATTTACTGTCTGTGATGCACGAGTAAACTTTTATGTAGAAAAAATAAGCTTTATGAAAAGGAAATACTTTTCTTCAAAATTTATGGTTTAAAATTTAATTGCAACTGTAAATATATATAATAAATGCTTTCTAAAGTTAAAATTGGAAGTGTATTAAAGTTTCTAATTGGATCTACAAAACTTCAATATACTATATATTTAAATTTAGGGATTTAACATACTCCTATCACTTGGAGTTCTGAATGCAGATCTTTACCTGCCAGTAAAATTGAAATAAAAATATTAAATCTTTTAACAAAAGCTTACTTTTGCTATCTACTCAATTTTTCTCTTAAAAAAAAATACATTAATAACATTGATATGTACATTGAAAGTTCAATTAATAGGAAAAGTAGTACTTCCTGTTATGCAAACAATTTTAATTAAGTTTTCTGTAGGCGGTTCTAAAGTTAACTTTTATAGCACTCAATTGAAAAAGCGTTTGTGATCATTTTGACAACATGAAGGAAATCACTGTGTTATGTGTTGTGCTTTTTCTGCAACGTTGTTTATCGCAAGGTTTGAATTATAATCAAAACAGAATAAGATTTTAAAATTCTTATTCATTTTTATTACAATTTTATCTAGATTTGGCAGCTGAAGAACGATTGAGGCAAGATCTGTTTGGGAAATATAATAAGGATATGTTACCAAAAATAAAGAAAAATGACTCAGTAGAAACTCAATTTGGACTTTCGCTTATTCATATTAGTGAGATTGTAAGTAAAAAAAACTGGATGATTATTACATCTCATATTACATTTATAATGCATTTGTATAGGATTTTAAAACTCAGACTATGGATATTGATTGCTGGATGAAACTAATGTGGCATGATATTCGACTTTTTTGGAATCCGGCAAATTACGATGGAATTTCTGTTATTAGAGTCAAAGTTGATCGTTTGTGGTTACCTGATATAACGCTTTACAATGGGTAAGTTAAGAAACTATTTACCGACAGGTATAAACACGAGAGAATTACAATTGTTTCTTTTCCAGTGGTCAAAAGAAAGGCAGTGAAACAGCAACTCAAATGGCTTTCATTTATGAGAATGGCCAAGTTGTTTGGATCCCAGCATTATCTTTTCAAGCTTATTGCAACCTTGATATGACTTACTACCCATTTGATACACATGTATGTTCATTTACATTTGGTTCCTGGGTATTTTCAGGCGTCCATATGGATGTCCAAGTATATGAAAACCAAAGTGTAAGACCAAATACGAGTAACTTGTTTAATTACCATGTGTTCAGTTTGATATTGTCTCAATATTTTTTTATTTAGTTGGATTTACAAGATATGCATAACATTACTGAATGGACAATTGTATCTACTTCGGTTGTAAGGCATAAGATAAAACATCAATGCTACTCAGAGAATTTTGTGGAAATTAAGTTCAGCTTGGTAGTTAAAAGAAACTCGCAAATTCATAAAGCAGCAGCTTTAATTCCAGTTATTTCTGGTGTTATTTTGACTCTGGGTAGTTTTATTTTATCTCCCATTAACAAAGGAAGACATGCCCTTAATGGATTGAACTTATTAATATTCCTCATCATACTTTTTCATCTTCATACTCTTCTTTCGTCAGTTGGGAACGACACACCAGCTATTGGTACGTTAAATTCAAATTTAATTGAACTGAATTTAAAATTGTAATGCAGTTTTATTTTAGTAATGATTTCTGCTGCCATCATTTTTCTAATTGTATTATCTATTGCATGGTGTTTCGTTGCAATAACGATTGTTTACCGAATGGGAAGATCTGAACCACCTTCAGCGATCCAATGGCTGAACAACAGTCGGTTAAACCGAATTTTGTTGATTAATTACATGCAAAACTCTTATGGCGTAAATAATTTGATTATGGATTATTTAATTTTAACTATGTTAAAACATAATATTTGTACGTGATTTAGGAAATGACAGACTATTATGAGACCACTAACAATATGGAACAAGTAGATGGAGAAACAGTTTCAAATGAAACACAGAATGGCACTCCACTTGTCAATAGCTGGATCATATTTATCTCGATTATTAATAGAATTGCTTTATTTTCTTTCGTTTTTATTATTATTATTTTAACAATTGCTTATGCATCCTGAAAAACGTCTATTGACTGTTTCTTGTAGATGAAAACATTTGATGGAAGATAATAAAATAATTAACAGGAAAAGTCGTATTTCCTGTCTTGTAACGCCATCTGATTTATCAACATATACAGCCAATTAAGTGTAGGTGGAGACTTCACTTAATTTGTATATCTTTAAATTGAGAAAAGAAATCGAGATCATTTGTACACTGAAGATGAAAGAAATCATTGTGTTATGTGTTGGATATTTTCTTCTTCAAAGTTGCTTAACTCAAGGTTTGAATTAAGATATATTTATATTGCGGTTTAATCTTTTAACATATAGTATAATAAGTATTTTATTTTAATTGGAAATTTTTTTAGATTTGTGGGAAGCTGAAGAGCGATTAACACAACATCTGTTTGGAAAATATAATAAGGATATTTTACCAAAGATAAATAAAACTACACCAATCGCAGTTCAGTTAGGATTTTCTCTTTTACATATAAGTAATGTTGTAAGTAAAAACACCGGTTGACCAATTACTATAGTTGTGCCTATACACTACTACTGTATATTATTTGGAAAACAAATTTACAGCTGAAATTGAATGTTAATTTTCATTAATTAGTGCACATTAACGTGCTTGCAATCACTATTATGTGTTTTTATCAGAATTTTAAGACTCAAACTGTAAGTTTTGATGGCTGGATGGTATTACAATGGAAAGATTTTTGGTTTCAATGGGACTCGGCAGATTATGAAGGAATTAGTAACTTAAAAATTAAAGTTGAACGCTTATGGATCCCTAATATAAAGCTGTTCAATGGGCAAGTTCACCAGTTATTGATCAAATTTAATCGACTAGCTCTTTATTATTACAAATACAATAAAATTGCAATTGTACTATTTTTCAGTGATCATAAAAAAGGCAGTGAAACAGCCACTCAATCGGCACATCTTTATAGTGATGGCACAGTTGTTTGGATACCAGCAGCATCTTTTGAGACTTATTGCAATTTCGATCTGACTTATTACCCATACGATACACATAAATGCAGCATCCATTTTACTTCGATGGTTTTTTCAAACTCTGATATCGATTTGAAATTAAAAGATAACAAAGGCGTAAGTGTGACTTAGTTTTAATTGCTTAATCTTTAAACATTATAAACTTCCTTTAGATGGATTTAAGGGATATGCATGACATTACCGAATGGACGATTATATCCACATCTGTTAGAAGAAGTGATACAAAATACGATTTCCCATTTATTTTGTACACAATGACAATTAAAAGAAACTCGCCAGGTCTTAAAGCAGCTATTTTAATTCCAGTCATTTCCGGTGTTATTTTAACTCTGAGCAGTTTTATTTGGTCTCCAATCAACAAAGGAAGACAAGCTCTTAATGGATTTAATTTATTGGTCTTTCTCACCATCATTTTTCATCTGCAAAATCAACTTCCGTCAGTTGGAAACGACACACCAGCTATTAGTACAGTATATAAAACTCAAATGTAATTTTACTAAACTTTTATTGATTTTATTTTTATTTCAGTTATGATCTGTGCTGCTATGAGTTTTCTAATAACAATATTAATAATTTGGGGTTTCATATCAATATCAATCATTTGCCGAATGAGGAATTCTCGACCACCTACAGCGATCCAATGGTTGAACCACAGCAGGCTAAACCGAATCTTGATGTTTACACAAATGCAACATATGTCCTTCGTAAGAAATAATTTAACTATAGATCATTCAGTAAATAATTTAATCAATTATTTTTATTGAATTTAGACCATGAAAAACTATCACGAGATCACCAACACTATGCAACAAGAAGGAAATGGAGAAACAGTTTCAAATGAAATTAGAAATGAAGCTTCACTTTCAAATGGCTGGTTTATTTTTATTTCAATTATTGATAGAATTGCTTTACTTTCTTGCTCTCTTATTATTATCATCTTAGTCATTTCTTATTCATCATAAAAAGTTTAAACGTAAATTCATTTCAATTTTTGACGTTTATTTTAAATTTAAATAATTAATACAGTATATATTCTACAGTAATTATAATTATTAAATATGACTTTAAAAAAGTCTGTTTGTTTTGAACGATAACAAATTAGCAGTTTATTATTCTTTTTATCAAATTACGAAAATAACTTTTGCAAAGTTAAGAACTCGTTAATACAGTACTTCTTTTAAAACTTGTACAGTACAGTATTTTTGGTTGCAAATTCCTTTTTATTAAATTTACATTTAATGAACCAGTTTACATGAAAGAGTTTGGAATTTGAATTGCGGATAATGAAGTAACGACCAGTTATTATGATTAAATCAGCTATTCGTCATTTAAAATGCAAACTTACAAAAAAAATCATCTTTGAAACCAGAGTTAGTCAAGTCAATAAATTATTTGATTGACTTTGACCATGAATTCCCAATAATGACGTGTCTTTCAATCTATAGTGCATAAAAACCACTTCAGAGTTCGGAATCAAACACTACAATTTAAATTGCATATAACTTAGTTGCATGGATGATAACAATTTGTTGAAGATGAGTGCTTTACAATTTCTCTAGAAAGTGTTTCGGTATCAGATAACACAAATAACCATTCATAATTCTAATAATTTAATACAATACTTAGTTTAAAATTCTTTACCTGCGAACCAAGACGCAATTTCTCCCACCATTTTCTGGTAATCGAAGCTTAACACTAAAATGATGCATTACAAGATTATACTATAATAATTATGGTTTAGATTGTTAGTTTATAACTCAATAGTTGCCTTCGTCAGAAATTAATGTTGACCAACGGTGTCTCAGCTACATTTCCCCAGCCGTATGCGCATCCATTACCCGCCGTTCAAGCCGTCATATTTATATCACCGCTTTATAGTTATTATTTAGGTTATTATTTAGCTTCCAAGTTTAAACAAAATTACCTTGGGCTTTCCCTTAAAGGCTGTCTCTAAATAAAAAATTTACATTACGGTAATCTTAACATTTAGTAAAATTATGTTCCGCATGTTTTATCCAAACTTTTGGTGAATTGTATCTCTTTATTACTCGATATCAAATTTTGTCTGACCGCCGCTTGTAGTCGTTTAACATACGGCAATGGTATTTCACTCATTTCTCGTAATCTTCTTAGAACGGTTGCCTCCACACTTTGAAGAGCACTAACTTGTCTTTAGTATTTTTAATACCGGTACTTCAAAATTAGGTCACAACAACCAAATTGATTTTTAAAATTACTGTAACGGTTAAGTCATTAAAATTCATAACCAAATTTCTTACCGTCTCATCGTGGTAGCCATTTACACCAATTTCACCGAGACTATAAAGACTTGGACCGCACAGTTACAGCATCCGAAGTTTATGACAGCCCCGTTAAATGGTTATACAGTGAAATAAGCCTTTGCCACATCCTTGTCTTTTTCTTTTTAGGTTTTATTAATTACAGTATTATTATAAATAATTATTAATACGGTAACTTATACCTGTAGAAACAGTAACAAGAACGCCTGTTTGAAATTCAAATTATCATCACACTATCACCCCTTAATTACACATCAATAAATAATAATGAACTCGCCTTACAGAAAGTAAATATTGCGCAAAAATAAATTGTGCAATCCTAGCTGAAGTGGTAAATAATGTTAAGCTTACGTATTTACGCTATGTATAAGCCCCGTATAATGAGCTGTTGAGTCTATGGGACTCATTCACTTTTCTACAATACAATTATCAATATTAGCCAACATAGAATTAACATCAGTATGCTATCTCTATACAATTCTTCTTATTATGCATTTAATGTAAGTTGGCCTTTTTTAAAAGTCAGGTTATGTAAGGAAGCTAGCAGTAAGGGATTAATAAGAGGGTTAATCATTATGGCCATTATATAATGCGTATAATATATCTAACCTTCTCGTTGATACTAAGAGAATGTTTACTTTTACTTGGCGTTTTTTGTTTGCCGCCAAAATTTTACGGAGTCTAGAGCACGGAGTTTGTAGAAAAAGTATGCCGAGCTTGTGTCGATTATTGACGGCAGCAACTTTCACGTAAACTTTAAAATTCAAATAAAAATTTTTCAAATTGATCAATTTTCATGAAAGTTGCGTAAATAAGCTTATTTTAATGTTTTCAATAGCTGGAATGCAGTTTGCAAGTGTTTTTAGCACTTTTTAATTACTTTTCAAAAACTTTTCAACCAAAGTTGCAATGCAACATCAAGTTTATATATCCGCTGATATGTTTTTGACTTGAAAAACATAAAAATTTTTAAAATTTATTTTTAAGCTTGCAAATAACATATAGCTTATCAATAACAACAAAAAAACATTTACTAGATTATTTTTAACTTTTAAAAGTAATAAATTAATTTTTTATTGAATAAAAACTGAATTTTTACAATTTATATATGACGTCATATACGTTACGGAGCATTAAGCTCATCAACTACGTCACAATTTTTGTTTACAAAATTTTCTATTCCTCTCTCTGATTGGCTGTAAGCGATTTGGCGGAAAAATGTTTCTCAAAAAAGTTGGTCAGTACTAGTGCGCGGTTGATCAACTAACATTTTGACGGTGAAGGAAAGCACGGTAAATGGGTGTTTGCGATGCCGTGACTGTTACGAGAAGCAGTGGACGAAAAACGTCGAAAGACGATTAAAGAATCTAAACATTATTCATTGAATTGTGTGGTGTCGTTTAACTTCAGTAAGTGTCACTATACAGTTATTTTATTATAATAATGTACATACTGGCAATATTGGGCACTGGTTTGCATTATATTCCCAGCCAGTAAAAGGTAGGATAATAGCGGTAGGGAATTCACTGATTCACGCACTTCAAATAGTTGTTATCGAATAGCTATGTCGAAATTATCGAGTACGATATAAAACTAATGTTTCATACTACTGAATTTAAATGAAAATATTGTATAGGACAGTCAGAATGTTATGTAATTGCCGTAGGTGTCAAGTTGCCACCTGCGCTAGGATTACATAACAATAACGTGAAGGAAAGCACAATGAAGGGGTTTGTTATGCCATGACTATTACAAGAATCAGCGTCTGAAAAGCGTCGAAGGATGATTGAAGTGTGTGGTGCTATTTAATTTCAGTAAGTGTTATGATATATTTTATGACAATAATGTACATTGTGTAACAATAAATGACTAATGGTGAACTATGTCACTGAGTGATAGAGCGTGAATATTGCGCATTTCTACTGCATGTTCACAGCTGGTAAAAGGTAGGGTAATGGCGATAGAGAATTTGCTGATTCAAGTACTGTATTTAAAACAGTCGTGAATGTCATCGAATGGCTTTATCGAAATTATAGAGTTTACAAAATATTTTATAGATGTTAGATAACATTTTATTGTATTGTTATTGAACATGTTGGTATTGTATAATAATTATACAGTAATTTCACTTTCAGCATACTTGCGGATAGTTAAGTTAGATTATGCTAGGCTAGGTTCGGTTATATCCGCAAGTCATTCTTTGGGTGCGAATCGGCGGAGACAATTTGCTTAGGGCAAAAACACGTTTCGGTGAAAATATTTTGTAGAATTGAAGCATTATATAACAGCTCAGTTAGAGTATGCCCTAATACTATTAGCCTCAAAAGGAAAGTCACATTACAGTTTACTTTACTTAGGAAAGTTTACTTTACAGTTTATAAGTCAATTTTTGAAGTGTCATTCATCATTATTAACGATTTTTTTTATCAACGCTTAAGATTTTTCAAAATATGAAGCAAAAATTCGTGAGATTTGTCACTAAAAAAGAGCAAGGATGGACGGTGTCCGGAATCTATGACGCCAGGAACATGACTCCAGAAAGATGACGCACGGAATATGACCCACAAAACTATGACGCAAATATAGATCACCTTCGTTTTTTCAATTAATGATGTTAGGTTAAGTTAGATTAATGATGTTAGGTTAAGTTAGATTAAATACGTTTAGATTAGGAGATAAAAAGTGACCTTTATCCGCGTCATGGTTTTGTGGGTCATGTTCCGTGCATCATCTTCCTGAGGTCATATTCCTGTCGTCATATACCCCAAGAACCGTATGGACATCCTGCAATCTTAAAGCCGTCTGAAGATAGATGTGGTAAGTACTAGGGGATCCCATTCGCGTACTTCATGCGTTTGAATTGTGCTGTCACATCCAACTGTGTTGTAATTTCCTGGCAACTATTGAGTTATAAACTAACAATCTAAACCATAATTATTATTGTATAATTTTGTAATTCATCAGTTTAGTGTTAAGCTTCGATTACCCGAAAATAGCGGGGGAAATTGCGTATTAGTTCACAGGTAAAGGCTTTTGAATTAACTGTTAAGTATTATATTAAATTATTAGAAGTGTGAATAGTTATTTGTGTTATCTGATACCGAAACACTTTCTAGAGAAATTGTAAAGTACAATTATGAGCTAAAGAAAAATAAATTAATGCAAGTTTGTCTTAAAAAATTCAAAATAAACTACCGGTATCTATTAAAGTCTGTCTTACATAAATACGTTCTGACCTAATTTATACTGTAGTTTACAAAGTTTTGCAACTCATTGAAACGATTGCATTATATACAGTGAATTCTCGTTAACACGAACTCGACGGGACCGAGATTTTTGTTCGTGTTAACGGGGTTTTGTGTTAACGAACACATGCAAAATCTAATATATAATGGCCTAAATGACATTTTTTAGAGTAAATCACATTTAAACTCACTATTTACATCATATTTGAATCATTATTTACATCATAAGTGATACCAAATTTAAATTTCAAAATATTATGCATTTTGTGCATTCATATGCATGTATGCACTTCAGAAAAAACATCGCAATTTAAATTTTTTTTTATAAAAACAAACAAAAAATGTATTGAATTTGTATTTGTTTTTATAAAAACATTAAAACTTATCAAAACTTTAATTTTCTATACATTTTCGCCGATGATATATGAAATTTTTCATTTGGAGAAGCAAAATTTGTTCGTGCAAACGGGGTTTTACTTCGTGTTAACGAACAAAAAATGTATGGGAAAGCCTATACTGTAGTTCGGGACCACAATGTTGCTTCGTGTTAACGAGAAATTCGTGGTAACGGGGTTCGTGTTAACGAGAATCCACTGTAATGCCTTTCAATATTTTAAAATATAAATTCCTAAATGAAAGGGTTTTACAAATCCATAAGTTTTAAAAAGGTGCTACAGACAATATTTATCTATAGTCAATGCCATAACGTTTTCTCTAAAAAGTGCATTTAATTATTAATTTACTTGAAATAATAGATTGCTTACACTATTTTTTTCTTTTTACAGACATTCAAACAGACTACATTTGGCTTTTAATGTTAAGGAAGTAAGTCTCTCTGGGCGATTCTTTAGATTCTGAAAATAACTAAATTAATTAAAAATACATTAAGATGTAATG
>JAAFCF010007112.1:4393398-4404395 GCA_013389785.1 Helicorthomorpha holstii
AGCATAGACTATCGTTCTTGTCATTGAATTCAAAGTGACCGAAGACTAGATGGACATCAAATGATCTCTTCAAAATCAGAAAGAGCAAGCTGATGGCTGTTGACACTTTGGTTTTCAAAATCAGCTACGAAATGATAAAAAATAAACATTAATCAATTAGTTCCACTGTGAAGTGTTAACATTTAAAGTATTAAAGTCTATTAGTCATTAGTGTTTTTAAATCAAAATCTGGTATCATATTTATAATTTTTGATCCTAAAATTGTATCTAATGTAGCAAAATGTAGTTTACATAATAAAAAGATTAAAAACCATTAAGGTAACAACACGGTACATCTGAATAATTAATTTCCTATTAGCTAGCATCATATTTTTTAATTTAAATATTTTTCAACACCTTACTTTTCAATCCCTTAAAATGTGAACAATTTGGAAAAAAAAAACCCAAATCACTCGTCGAAACTGTCATTTAAAAATCAGCTGTTGCATAGACCACTAAGCTATTTAAACACTAATAAAACAATTTTTAACTTTTAAAAAATTAAATGAATTGTATTCCGTGTCACAATACAGCAACCCACCAAAGCTCCAAAGAAACAATAAAAAACAAAACAAATCTGCAGTAACACCCATTCGATCCAGTCTCATATGTTTATAGACAATTGTACATGTTTTCTAATGAAACCGACTATTTATCAAACTTAATTTTCTATAACTAAATTACAATTCAATAAAATTATCAAGTTCCGATTAAACTGAAGTTGAAATTGTTGGCTAAGGTCGTAGCAGAGACGGATTGGAATTCCTAGGTAAGAATTTTAAAAATATTTTTATGTGGTAAAAATCACTTTTTTAAAAAGTAATCGATTCTGTTATTAGGAGTCGTATAATCTTAAAGAGGAAGGTGTAAAAGCTAAAGATGATAATTTAGATTCTCAAGTGGTTGTTTTTTATATTTACAGTATAACATTTGATCCAGAAACTATTTTATCCATGAATTTTAAAGAAGAAAACAACGTTGTGCACTATCAAAAATGAATGATCCGAAAATACAGGATAGAAAAAGCAGTTAATATTAACAACAGTAGCTGTGAAATGTGAGCCTTAAAAAAGAGTAAGTCTTATTGTGTAACAAATGTAATGTTGTTTCTCAGATTATAACCCAACGTATTAATCTTAGATCACCGAACGTCGTAAAATCGCCAGTAGTGCTAAGGAGAAACGTTTATACAACCAGTTAAGACGCCAATTAGAAAGCAGATACCGGTACTGTGGTCGTGGTAACCGATCAGCTTTTGTATTTGGGTTGGCGAGTTAATGAATAAGAAAATTTCAGTATTGTTTCATGTGTGACTCATGGCAAAGTTGAGTATTTTCAGGTTTGTTTGCTTGTTACTTTAATTTGTTATTGGTCTTTTTGTGACGGTGTTTTTTAATTTTTGTAGCCATGACTGAACAGTCAGTATGTTTATATTGTCTGTACAAAAACACGAAGTAGATTTTGAATTTGAACAGTGATGGAACCGTTTCAGAGTATCATGTCGTAACGGTTAGCATGAAGTTTAACCCATTTTGGGTAATCTTTTATAACGTTTGAAATCTATCAAGCAAACTAAATTGTAAATGTGTAATCGATGATTCAAATGTTTATGTTCATTTTAAATTACGCAAGTATCATGTTTGGAAACCAAATTAAATAGCGATTGTAAACATCATAAAATCGAATAATTCGTACTGTATTTGGTTTCAAGAGAGTTAAAATAAATGTTGTCTTACCTTATCTTCTGTTGACGTCCTTGCAATCTGTGAAAGACTGGAAAGTCTTCGTTCGAGTTTAGGATCGTTACTAACGTTATAACGCAGTGAACTCTTTAAGTGAACTGTCTTGAAGTTGCGCTTGTTATCTGTAGCTTAAATTCAAATGATATTCATTTATACTTATAGTTTGTTTTTGTAATAAGAGTAATTTTTCAAATCTTACCAGTAAAATGGCACCAGGACTATCCGGATAGGGCTTACGAAGGCAACTACATTGTCCATTCAGAGCACATTTTCAAACGACTTAATCGTCTTTTTCAGAGCGTTTATATTTTTCTTTACGTCAGGAGTTGCAAGCTCTTCAATTATTTGAGCAAAGTTTCAGATGAAATGCTATGCAAAAAAGTTTAAATTGTTAATTGTATAATGCTGCTGATGGAAAACTTGTACGGTACTTACGTGGACACTGGCATTCACAAGTAAAGTGGTCATCTGTATTGCTGATTTGATAGCAGAAGTCGCCGCAATATCACAGTTTTTTAGCCAATGATCATGAACTGTAGATCCATCGCTTGGACATTAATCGCTGTCAGGGTAGGGGTCCTGGGTTCGAAGTTATGAATGATTTTAAATAAATATTTTTAAAGTCAATCTTACCTTAAACTTCCTGATCGACTATCACCATGTTACTTTATAATCATCGACTGTATTCTTCTGTCTTACATGGTTTTCTGCTGCTTTTGATAAATCAGAAAGCTACGGTTTTACTCCTACAAGATAAACGATTGATTGATTGAATGGTACTTCTTCACCAATTTTGCTTTTCAATATCTAAATACTAATTAAATAATTACTAGGACTGCTGTAAGTTTTGACGGTAACTTATTCGCATGTCCTACAAGCTTAAATTAGCAACTGTTAAAGCAAATTTAACTTCGGGCACCGGTAATACTTAAAGCATCAAGTGTAATAAGCCATAAAAAAATCAGAAAAGCAGCCCTTTATAATAAAAACTTCATAGATAACCCATTGATGGGCCTATATAATCGTTTTATATAGCTAGCTATGGAAATCCAAATCATTGAAAAATGGCAAAGTACTGTACCAATTAAAAATAACTCACATTATTGAAAATGTAAGATATAAATTACAGCCGATTTCCTAAAACATTTTCATGTCTTCAGTGTCAGCTGAAATCCAGTAGCAGCCCACAGGTATACATCCATGGAACCAACAAATTGTTTCTAAGATTCCCTGTACCTAATTTATTAGCAAATTTAATAGTTAAAATACAGTATAACAATAACTTCATGTAATAATAATGCAACATACTTAACCATATTCATTGAATATACTGTACGTCAATCAACGTTACTTTTAGATGCATTTGGCCAGCGACCGTTTAAAGTTTAATAAAATATGCCATCGGATAGACAACACGTATTAAACACAAAAACTATGTCTTTCAGACCTGAAAAAAAAACACATAAAAGAGTTAAAACTTATCGACTTACAAAACAAGACGGAAAACCAGATGAAACCGCATACATATTCAGCTAACCAGATTTTTCTTACGCTATACAATCGTGAATAGCGCAATGGATATCAACACCGTTTCGACGTACTGTATCATTCAGGAAAATCTTCCAAATACTGTATGCATTTTTCAAGGCCAGAATCGAGTCTGATCACCGTACTGTAAATAGCAATAAGTACTGTATATTAATACAGTAAACTTAATTATTTTAAAAATAAAATTTGAGTACCATAAATATTCAAACTTTCACTTGTAAAAACCAGTTCATTCCTTAAAATTATGATAATTTTCATTGCTTGCTAAGGTTTTATGAAACCCTGAAAACAAAATACACAAAAAACGTTACAAATTTCACCACAAAAACTTGTAATAACATTTGACTTCCTTTACATTGAACTTACATTGTGAAATGTACAAAAGAAATTCCAATATTTCAGCTTTTTCCATGAATATGATACACGTTTTATGATGCCGGCTTCGAGCGTAGCATTAGCGGCAGCAAACCATTTCAGCCAGCGTCGTAGAAGAACACTGGGTTGAATCAGAACTCGAATAATCAGTAACTAAAATAAAATTAACAAAAATACCTTTACAAATATAAATTTAATTCAAAGACATTAAAACAAAATGTTACGGTACCATTAACTGTTGTTAAAGTTACGGTAAGCAATTCCATTTCTTCAAAGCAATTAAAAACTTCAGCGAAAATCTAAGACGCGTTCAAAGATTAAATAACTAATTAGATACTTTAAATTCAATTACCGGTATGTTAAATTCTTGTGACTCAAACTCGACAGCAAATTAACACAAAAACCACCATAAATAAATACCTTGACGTTAGAGAATAACTTTTGATATGAAATCAATACGTTTCTATGCTAATGATTCTGCGCTTTATTTATATACACATGCTCAATAGAAAATGGGATAAAATGACGTAGTATGACGTCATAGCTATCCCATTATAGTACAGAATGCATAGGATAACATTGGTTTTAATTTAAACAATGTTTACTAATGAGATTCAAATGATGAATTAATACTTCAATTTGACATGTGTTAAAAATTAACTATTATTGACGATATATTAATAGAAATCAATATAAAAAAATGCTTAAAAAAATAAATTGTCATAAAATATGAATTGTATAATTAAATTAGAATGAAGTAATGTATTATAATTTTCTAAAATTGCTCTGCATAATGTAAGTACCGGTATAGGTAATGTAGCTCTACAATAAATAATTTGTCAAAGTTTGACTTCAATTAAAGAGGAAAAAACTTTAGTAGAGTTTTATAAAGTGGGGGTGAAGCTACAATTAATAGAAATGATCATGACGTATGTTACTAACAGTTAAACTCCCAAAAATAACTCTTTTCATGAATAAATCATTTAATTTTTATCTTGTGTAATCTTTCTATAACAAGTGACTGACTTGAAAATCTTATCAATTGAGATAAGGTTTCATTTTTGTTGGGGTATATAAGTACACTGAAACTCGCTTATAGTGTACTACGGATATAGTGAAGTTCTGGTTATAGTGAAGATTTTATGAGGTCTTGGTTGGTCAGCCATTGAACCACATGTTAACTTTTTCCGTATATGTAGACACAAACTAAATATACAATTTAGTAATGAGACTGATGAAGAGAAATTACGCTTACATTTTTTGCAAGTTTGCTGTCAAAATGAAGATAAAACCGTTTACTGGATAAAACACATCAATGAAACATTTTATTTAGTACAAATATTTCATCTTCAACTTTACATTGAAAGAGAATTTAATTTATGCAGAGTCACAACTTCAGAAGGAAGTTTTAAATTCTACGTACATGGTTGAAGAAGGAATAACCGACCACTTTATATTGAGCAAAGTACCTGATGGTCAAATACCATTTAATTTTAGTGATAAATATGGTGGAGATGTTTTTAGACAGAAAATTAAAAATATTATTATTTTTGTTACAAACTCAGATGAAAACGCATACTCAGAGTTTCAAAAAAAGTCAAAAGAAAACAGAATAGTTTATTGGGTAAGTCGACATCATGGTTACGAGGTATATTGGCGATATTCATCCAATTCATTGCCTCCAATCAGGAACTCTCCAATATTCTTGGAGAAAACAACTACAAATCTAACAACAGAAGCTAAGTATTTGATGCACAAAATACGCTTACATCGACTATGAATATTATCAGGTGAAACAGGAAGTGGTAAATCGACCACTCTATCAGTATTAGTAGAGAAAGTTAAAAAAAAGTACAAACTGGCATTTGTTTTGAGATTAGATTTATTCAAACACCAAAATGTAATCGAGTTAACTGCTGGCAAATTTGAAAAAAATGTTTTTGATCAGATTGAACAATTTTTATCTATATCAGTTGATTTTAAACAATCTCACATCGTGTCTTTGGTTGTTAAAAATTATTTGCTAAACCAATCTGATCAACTATTTTTGTTTTTCGATGGCTTCAGTGATATATCCGAAGCTTGTCAAAACATTGTCATTAAGTGGTTGCAATTTTTGAAGACTGAAACAAATTCAAAATGTTGGATAACGACAAAATTGCATCACCAACAACTGCTGGAAAAAAAATTAGGAGTTTTTGCAATGCATTTTATAAAACTTCAAAAAGAGCAATTACAATTATCATTGAAAGAAGCACTAAACACTTGCTCACATTTCAAATTAAGTTTTGAAAACTTTAGCCAATGCCAAAATATTGGTAATGTATTGATAAGTCCATCAGAAATCAAATTGTATTTGGAAGTTCAGGTAGCAGTTAAAGACCATTTGGTACCAATTTCAAATAATCTGGAGTTATTAAGAGAATGGAGCCGACATCAATATCAACGAAAATATTTGTGATTCATCATTGCATTGTGCAATTAAAAATGACCATTTTCACATAGTAAAATACTTGTCTGCAAAATGGTGTCTTTTAGGAGGCAGTTCAATGCAAAGGTTACTTTTAAGCAATGATATAACTGCCAAAAATAACAAATATCAAGCCCCTATTAACGTTGTTAACCATGAACGTTTCGCAGTATTGTAAAACTTTTTAAAGAAAGAGAATCCATATTCAGTGCATTGACAAACTCATCGCTGTTGTTACAACTTCAAAGATATCAATGGGAAAACACCATTAGACCTTCTGCAAACTAGTCATCCTAATAGATTGGAATTAATCAACTTATTATTTGGCATCATGAACTCTGATAATCCCGAATTAATATTTGATGCAATTGAGAAGTCAGAGTTTAATAAATTAAATTTGAAACATGTTGTCAATACCAGTGATGCTGACCAAAATACATTGATTTCAATTGCTTTTAAAAACAGAGAGTTTGGCATTGTAAAATTTTTATTAGCTAATGAGGCTTCTTTTCCTTGTACGAGTAGTTTTCAATTGCATAGCTTTTACCAACAATGTAGTATTAAAATAATTCACAGTTATAATTTGTGCTATTTATATTCTCATCCGGAAGAATTTTTGATGTTCATAAAAGCTCATGATGATGATTATAAAACACTACTCCATAATGCCAAGAAAAACCAGTTTGATTTAATTAAATATTTTCTTATCATTTGAGCTGATGTAAATGCTACAGACAATTATGGTAACACACCCATGCATAGTAAATGTGGTGAAAAATTCGCATTTTGCAGTTTGTATCACCAATATGGTAGAAATATTAACGCTTTAAATAGGTTTGGAGACACTGTGCTGCATTCAATTTGTAGCTGTCCTAATGAACACGTTGAAACTGCTTATTATTTAATTAAAAATGGTGCTGATATCAATGATATCAACTTTGAAGGAAAAACTCCTTTAATGGTTGCTCAAATTAATGACCATAAATCCATTATTTCTATGTTATTAACAAATGAAGCAACTGTCAATGCCACGCAAGTAAGTAAGTTAGTCAAAATAAAAATTTATTGCATATTATATTTTACAGAGATAAATCATTGTTTTATCAATTTAAAGAAAATATTAAGCCAACACCATTAAACACATCATGGAGTATTATTAAGTGATCAGGTATAATTACAAGTATATTAAGAGGATCGTAATGGTCAATATAAAATAATTACGCTAATTAATTTATTGTATTTATTTTTTAATTACCTATTCCAGTCACTTTAATATCAAACGATGGGTTAATTGATTCTTCAGACTACTTTGGGACATTTGGACAGTTTTTTTGAGACGTTTTACACCATTTTGGATAAAATTATTTGGTAAAATTTAAATATGATGAATATAGTTTAATTTTAAAGAGCAATGTTAAGCTCATATTAGTGTAATATATTAACTATTGCCTTAATATGCACTTGATTGAGTAGAATTTAATAACATACTAATTATAATAACTGTCGGCAGTATGTGCAATAAAGCCCATTGTTACCTTGCATCAGTGGACACTCTTATAAACAATGACATAAGCCAATAAACATGGCAAACAAATCAATTGATTAATTGGAAAATAAATCGCTGTATTATTATTATAGTTGTCGCAAATTCAATAAAACTACTTTGATTTATTGTCATACAATGATCTGATGATATATCTCAAGTTTATAAGGTATGCGTATCCATAACCACAATAAATGACGCACCATTGCGCTAAGTGCACAACTAATGAACGAAAAAGAGTCAATAAAATGTGTCTAGGACCTTTCAGAAATACCTTTCATTGGAGACTAAGTTCCTGAACCATTCATACTTTTACTTCACTTTAAATGACATTAATTTTAAGTAATTTTGGCAATTTGCTTAAAAACATTCCCCACTAAATCAAAAAACTATTAGTTTTAAAAGAAATTTAAATTTTGAGATAAACAAGCCTCGATTAGCTTAAAACACAAAAAAAAATTGGAAAAGGTTTTCAAATAAAAACTGCTATTAATAAAGTACACTTTCAGTTAAAAATACATGTTTTAACGTTCCTACAGTATATAGTTAAATATTTACAAAAACTATTTTTTCCAATTCATTTTTCCTATACACCATGTCACGTCTAGTTTAACCATTGAGTCGCTGTATAATACAAGTTCGATAAGCGCGTCACTATATTGAGTTTGTGATCATATTAATGTGGCACTTTGGTTTCCAGCGTTTATTATTTGTTCATCAAACAACTTATATATTTTCTACGTGTAGAATCGTGTGCACAAACGGTCTTACATTTCATAAAATAAACAAGGAAATGACAAATTGATTTTTCAATGTCAACATTAACATTCAGTAATTACGTTAAATTAAATTAAATAATTATAAGTATGGCTTAATAATGTAAATACTAGTCATGTATGCACACAATGGGGTTTTCTGAACTTAAGCATTAACAATTTTATATTATAAATTAATAACTAACGTGTTTATGAGCTTTAGAGAAATTACTTGAAGAAAAATCAATGTGTGTAAACAATACAAAACTAAGTAGCAAAAATATAACGTTGTTTCACGTTTACCTTAATAAATCAATTCCATTTCTGTTATTTAATATAGAACATCGTTTTGAAAGCTATAACAGTATATAAAGATGGAGAATGATGATGGAAGTTACACGTTTCCTAAAATCAGTTGGAAAAATGTTATTTATGGCTTCTTCATTGCAGCAACGGCTCTCCACACTGCATTTCTCATTCAAGATTTCATAAGGTAAAAATATAATACCGTATTTAATGTGTTGCACTTTAATATATCAAATAATCATTTAAATTAGCTGTGGTGAAACTGAAACGATCACTAAAACGGATGCTTATTATAATAATTTTCCGGCTTTTACTGTTTGCTCAAATGTTCCCATTCAAAGAAATAATGAAAGTAATGCTGGGTTTTCTACTCCAATGCAAACCAAAATAACTGTACTAAACTGTACTAAAAAGTACTGACTAAATTTTAATTAACATTCTAGCAAAGTACATGAAGAATATTTGGGTTTATTTGGAAATTGTGTGACATTCAACCAGGAATTTTTAAATGAAGCCAATCAAACTAATCCAACTGGTATAAAATTATAAAAGTATTTAGAAAGCAAACATTACTAAAAATCATAATTTTTAGAACTGATATTAGAATTGCAAGCACAACCGCCGGAATTTTATGAAATGACGACAACGTTTGGATTTCCGGTTTACGTTCATCCAAAAGGAACATCTCCAAATTTGCTGCAATCCAGTCGGTTCCTGGTGTTCAAACCGGGGATGAAATACAGCATTAAAGTATATACAGTATGTGATAATATTTATTATAATAAATATCGGTGGTAACTATTGAATTAGATTAAGATTGAACGTTTGCCCTCACCATATCCAAGCAAATGTCTTTCTACAATTACACCGGAAGTTGTATGGAAAAACAACTTTTATAATCATGATCGACAGTACAAATACCACGTGGAAGTAAGATTTTAAATGTTTGGTTTAATTAGTTATAAGGTTTGCTAAAACCACTGTGTTTTTATTTTTTTAAATCGTAAAGAGTTGTGTAGCTTCTTATTGGTACAACTCTACAAAAAACTCAAACTCAAATTACCTACTTAAAAGATTTGAAGGAAGATTATTTCAATACGATAACTTAACACCAGGTAAATCCTTTTATTAAAATTATTTATTTTTCTTAACCATTGCTAATGTCACACATTTTAGACCATGTTTAAAATGCATACAATTTGAAAGTTAATAGTAACTTAATTAAAAATTCCATAGATTTCTATACATGGATTCATAGATTTAAGTACATTACAAATATTTTGTTAACCATAATGTTAACTCAATGTCATTATTAAATCATGATTTTAATAAATAAACAATTCACAAAATGGGTTATAGTAAATATCAAGTTGTTATATGCTAGTAAATAATTATCTATGCTGTCGATTCTAGTTAAACTTTTAACTTTTATTTATATTCTACAGATCTGGATTGTCCTGTTCCTTGCAGGTTAATTTTAATTTTATCTGCTAATTAATTACCTATATCGTTAAACAAAAACAAAAAATAAATGCTTTATTTGTTCTAGCACCGTTGTCCATTTCATTGAAGATATCCAATCATATCAGGTTTACATTGATTATGAAATATAAATTAATACTTGTATCAAATAATATTACGAGTTTATAATACTAAATTTCGTTTAAAATTTCTAGTTTTCTGAGGAAAAACAAGAACAAAATGACAGTAACCAAGGAAACACAAAGTAGTAAGTGTAGAAAATAATACACTGTATTTGCATTATAATTTTCCGTAACTTAATTATTTTTTCAGCATCGATTATAGCGACTTTATCGATGCTAAAGAAGATACCATGTATACTAACAAGATGTTCAAGATGTAAATTTATCTATCACTGTGATAATAAGTTGCTAATAGAATTTATTTAATTCTAATAGTTTGCGTCCATTTCCTCGAACGCTGGTGACGTTTAGTCCTTACAGAATGGAAACAACAGTCATAAAAGACATTCCAGCAATTACTGTAATTTATCTCGATACTTTCAAAATTAAACCAAGTTTTGACAACACTTTTTTTTTAAATAGTTGCAAGATGTAATGTGGGAAATTGGAGGAACAATGGGTTTGTGGATTGGAATTTCTGTTCTCTCAATCATCGAGTTTCAATGCCTCATGATACAGAAATTAATTAATTGTTTTAAGAAATAAATTAATTGATTGTTTTAAGAAATAAATTAA
>JAAFCF010007112.1:4413749-4424068 GCA_013389785.1 Helicorthomorpha holstii
TTTTAATACTGTATTTACCTGTATTCGTATTCCATTAAGTCAACAGAATGATTGTGTAGCAAATGATAATATAACACGTCATCACGTGTAAAATTGTGTTTCTGTTATTAAAATAATCATTAATATACAATACCGTTCAGCATAAATTGATATTTTTTTTAAAATGTCTTACTTTTACACTATTGTTTATAATGGAATTGAAGGTTGACCTAAAATTTTCAATCGTATAATAATATTGTGAGTACCTAAACAATTTATAATAAAAAACAATGTAGAATATGGAAAATTAGTTAATATTACGTGCAAGGTCTTTTACAATCACACATATCAAGATCATTTTGAGAAATCAAGTTACATTCTACAAAAATAAGTTTAATGCGAATAAGTTTAATATAAACTTCAATATGGAAAATATTACTTCGACATGTTGGCAATTGTCGGTCAGTTTGAAATTGTGGCAATTGGCATTTGCAGTACTTCATAGTCAAGTTCTGAAGACATGAAGCCAAACAGGACTAAAATAAAAGTAATTAAAACATATACAATAACATTTTTATTAACAATTAATTACTTCTCTTGTGTAGTAATAATCTTCATCAGTGTATAACATAAAGTCATCTTCATCAAAAGATGGCATTGGATATTTAGTTAACTCTTTTCTTTTAACACAGTTTGTATTAAAAATATAGTGTTTCTAATTAAAAAAAGAAAAACTGTTAAAATAAGCATATAAAATTTTAAGTTTACAAATCTACAACTTTTTTTGCTGTAATTTTATTTCGGGTTTGTTTGTGTAGTTTAATGATGTTTCTGTCATCAAATATTGGTTCTGTATAAGCCTCATGTATGGCCATAACAGCATATTTTTCAGCCATGTCCATCTGACTATTTTCTCCATTGCGATAATGAGGCAAACTGAAGTCGACTACAATTTCTTTTTATAAATAAAAATTAGTATTTTATAAATAAACTCTAAATTTCTGTAATCACGAATGATTTACCGTTTATGGTTCTATGAGTTATATTGTAAAAGTCTAATATCTTTTTAATATTAATTGTAATGCAGTTCCCGTAATATAAATTATTGGTTACATGCAATGGCCATAAATTTAAGGTAATACTAAAATGTACAAATTAACATTATAACCTTATAATAATTAATTATTGTTTTATATCTACGTATAGCAAGTGGCGTCCATTCTTACAATTATCTTAGAAAATTGTAAAGGAAACTCTGAGTATTGAAGTCTTTTAGCTGGAGTCAATTTAACAAGATTGTTCATAACTTCCATTTCATTTGCCTGTTTAAAATAAATTTTAAGTAATATTGTGCACTACTAAAATGCAATTGAATGACACACTGTACATACAAGTACATTACACAAATGACTTACTTTACTAAACTTTGGAAAATCAAGAAACTGGCTTTTGTTTTGAATTCTAAAAAAAACAATTTAATTTAGTTAACATTGATCAATTTAACAATAGAGAAAGCAACTCAATATTTATGACCCATAGACGAACTGGCCAAACACTATGGTTTTTTAGAAGACCTAATTTGATGATAAATAAGAAATGTTTTTGACTACTCTATTTTAAAATAGCATAGTGAACATGTTTGTGCATTACCGGTACTGGTTTTATCAATACGATAACCATTACAGGTAAAGCATTGCTGATTCAATATTTAAACGCCATTTTTAAATCAACAAAATGTATATACGACATGTAACTACGATATTATTGATTAGTGGCTATACAACAATAACATGGTGATAGAAAATGGCAGTTGTTTTCCCTAATAGGTAACCAGGCATTTTTTTAATGCAATGGTTGTTATTGTTTTAATATGCAAAATTATAAAGTATAACAGTGAACATATGTAATTACCTTATTGGTACAGCAAGAACATTTTTTCGTGTTCTTGATATTTGTTTCCGTTCTTCTAATGTCTTTTTCGAATCCTAAATTCAACAATTAAAATGAAAAAAAAATGCAACTGAATTTTAAATACTTTTTTTTCAAGTAGGTCATCAATTTTGGTTTGCAATGGAGTTTTTAAGTCACCAACGTTATCAAAATTATTGTCTCTTCGAATGGGAACATTGGAACAGATAGTGAAAGCCGGAAAATTGTTTTGATACTCTTCCGTATTTGTCATAGACTCAATTTCACCGCAGCTAATTGAAATAATTATTCTTAGAAATTAATTTAAATAATCATTACCTTATGAAATGCGTGATAAGCCATCCGACGTGAAAGACAATTGCGGCAGTGAAGAAGCCACGAAGAACTGTTTTCCAACTTTTTATTTTCCATTTAGAAAATGCACTTCCGTTCTGGTCACTCGCCATTTTAAAACTGCCCTAGCACATACAATAATGCTGTATAATATTATGGATACCTGAAATGAGATTTAACAAATTGAATTGATTTATTGGTTCAATATAAACTGGTAACATGCTTTTATTATATGTTTACTACTTGTTTACATACCGTGTCAGCATATTGATTAAATACCGGTTTCCAAAAATCGGTAACTTAACATTATACTTTAAATGCAATTTGTTGTGTATTTATTTAAGTGCAACAAATATTTTTGAGTTCGAGCGTTCATGCACATGCGATATTTAATCGGTTGTGTTGAGATGTTTTACGTAGAAAACACGAGCAATAAAAATGATCAAAAATATCTTTTAATTCTCGTGAATTGCAAAGTTGCAATTTGCAATATTTACTATTAAAACTAAAATGCATGATTTTATTTTGCCTGTGCTCTTCTTGCTCGTGTAACACTGGCGCTTTTGCTAATAAAAACTGAATAATTGGCCATCAACATTAAAACAATCAAATTAAAATTACTTAATACTTAATTACAGTCTGTTTTACAACTTTATTGTTCAATTGTGAATATAATTAGATTGTGTGAATTAAAAATGCAAATTGGAATTACAAACAACGTGCAATAAATAGTCTAAAATAGTTATTTATATGTTTTTCACAAATTTTTATTCATTTTTTTTAGAAAACTAATAAAATTTAATGCAGTGCAGCAAGAATTTCATATTATAGAAATGATGCATATTACATACTCTATCCAGTGTAATACGTTTAACGCGAAATTGCTTAACATGCAAAATCGGTTAATACAAAATAATAATGCTACGTTCAAACAATACTAAACCCATTGAATTAGAAATCTTAGAAAAAAATTGACAAAGTGAGCAAATTTATGAATTAAAATTTAGTCCATTCAAGAAAAAAAATTTAAGATCAGAAAAGTAGTGAAAATCAAAGTTCAGGGATTTGCAATGCACTTTTAGACAGATGTACTTAATGACGGAGTTGGTTATCTAGCCTCTTACTAAAGAGTTTAGTTAAAAAAAATTAAAAGTAACAAAATTCAGTAGCAGCTGCTAATCTTGAAACGTAGAGGTCATTTTATGATATTGACTGCAGTAGTTTACGACGGTTTGTGATGCACGGATACATCGATTTTCAGTTACTGTATGTGTAAACCACAGTTTTTAAAAGACAATACTAAATATTATAGTAGACTGACGTACTGGACACGCTTAAAACCAACAATTCACTCATCAAATCAACGAAGGTTCGATAAATTAAAATGAAACTTTCAGTCGACCAAAATAATTGGGGAAACGAATCGCCAGCAACATCATGAATATGAAATAAATATATCAGTGAAACATAAAGTCACGCGTAGTAATTTCAGCATTAAAATCCAATTAATTTAGTGCAAAGTAAAATCATTAGATATAAAATATAAAAGTTGAATAACATGATCGTTGCTTTGTTGTAAACAAAACTTTCAATTCGGACAACAAGGAAATAACACCGAATAGATAAGGTAGGAAACGAAATTCAATATTTTATCGAATTTGTTTTTGGCATTGGAGTGTTTGACCTTACATGTGTTATACACTCATGTAAGTTACATTATAAATAATTGGCCACTAAAACACTCAAATTAGGATGAATTAAAACCTTTACTGCAAATGGTGTTGCAATATTATTGTTTAATTGTGAATACAAGTATTTTTTAAATATAATTAGATTAGGTGAAAATCAACGTTTGTACCAGTATTATTAATGTTTATTAGTTGGCATTGATTAGTATGATTATTAATATTTAATATTGTTTTAAATAATTGTTTAAAATAAAAGTGCTAACAACTGGCAAAAAATTAATTCAAGACAAATAATTAATTATCTTTTTTTAAAATAACGAATCAATTTCTGAATTATTTGCAATTAGAAAAATTATTTAGTATGATTAATTAATTATTAGTTAATGTTTACACTATAAACATTTTGTTAGTGTAGATCATATTCTCCTTAGAATTAGCAAAATCATCATAATCGACGCTGAAAATGAATATTAAAATATTTTGTAAAAAAAGACGAAAATATTTACAACCAGTTTGTTAAACTTACAATTGTATATCTGATATGTCATTGCCATTTAGTTTTTGTTTATCAATTGATAACTAAAAAATAGACATAATACTAAATAAGACCTTAAAATTGCTATATATTGAGCAAAAATCTGAAATTGTGATTAAGTGCTAAACAAAAAGGGGTTTAACAAATGAAATTGATTTACTGGTTCAATATAAACTGGTGATTTATTTTTGCTACTTAGTTTTTCATTGTTTACATACCGTGTTAGATATTGATTAGCAAGAGTTTTACAAATAGTAACCGAAATTCAGAGTAATATGACGCAATTTGTACTGAAAATATTCAAATGCTACAAATATTTTAAAGTTAGAGCATTAGAAACTTCCCAATTGTGCATTTATTTAAAAGTTTAATTATTTCATTCTTCCACTTAATAAACAATTGTCCATTGAATTCAAAATTCTAAAATTAAAATTTTTTTAGTAAAAATTTCCTAATTACAATTTTAATCGTGACTAAAGCAATACTGATGACTAAAAATAAAATGCATGATATTAGTGTTATTACATCTAGTAGGAAATATTGATGCCATGGTAAACGATTGTTACTAAATCTTCCAATTGCCTTTTTGTGTCGTAAAACATATTCAACCCAATAAACTGCTTCTTCAGTCGGTGATCTAATCACATCTTTTAAGCGAATTGATGCGGTGATAGCTGATGTTTTATAACTACTTTTGTTCAACATTTCTGCAATGGTTTTATTAAATTCATCTGTTGTGAAAGTTCTCCATGGCAGACATTCTCCATATCCGTTTCTTTTTGAAATTCCCATAGCATAATAATGATCAACAAACAATGGAAATCCTAGAATGGGACAACCATGATATGATGCTTCTTGCATTGTCCCTAAACCACCATGATTGATGACCAAACGCAATTTTGGATGAGCTGCAATTACATTTCTCATTAAAAACTTGATTTCTTTAAAAGAAAACTGTTTAATACTCTTTATCTAATAAATCTTGCTGCGGAAACCAATCAGCTGTGTAAAAATTTGAGGCATTTTTAAATTTTAATTCGCCTTTCCATAATATTGTTTGTGGCAACTGACTTAAAACTGAAACAATTTTAATTAAAACTTCCTCTGGAATCCATTTATTTTGAACATATGAACCCATAGAAAAGTAGATGACACCATGGCTACCTGAGTTTTGCATTACATCTTCCAATTCCTAAAAAAATTCAATTTTTATGATGAATTTTTATAATTGAAATGCATTGTTACTTTTGGAAGTGGACGAGATGGCCTACAGTGAGCACATCCAATGTCCACACTGTGTGTCATCATTGGTATAGTGTCCTGAATAGATGGTGGATTAGCTGTTAATATTAATGGCACTTTACCCATTAAGTCTTGAATTGGTGGAGAATTTGGTATTAATTTGCTTATTATTTCATCCTCTGTTGGCATCATATACAAATTCCCAACTACATTAAGAGTAGCATGAATAAAAAATGTTCTTAACCGATTGATAAAATTTAATGGAGTTTCAAAGCCATTGGAATTAAAAAAATAAAAATATGGCACATTTAAATTCCACGCATACGTCGGCATCAACACTGATGATGTCATTATAATAGCTGGAACTTTCATAAGGTGAACCAAAGGCAGAAACATTTCACCAAAAGATCCATCCACTAATACAACGTCATATTTGGGCTTATTTAACTCATTAGTAAATGGCTGTTTAATTATCTCGGTTATTACTGGCTCATTATACGTCATATTAATGATGTCAAAAACGACTTGCATGATTTTAAAGCCTGAAGTGACTACTCCTTTAATCGTATCGCCATTAAACGCCACATCTGCTAATAAATGATGGGCATGATGATTACTTTTGCCAACATAGTTTGTAATTCCATCAAAATAATCCACTTTTCCAGCACATCGATAAGTCACCTCCACAAAAAGAATTATACTACATTATTTTACATTAAAATAAAGGAATTGTTGATTTGAATTTTACTTGATGTCCATGCAAAGCAAGTTGTTTAGCAATTCCATTGAAGTAAATGCTATGACTTCTGCTAGCAATTGGTGATGTTAACATGAGTATGTTATAACTTGAATACACCATATTTAAAAACAAAACTAATAAACTAAGTATTACCTTTATAGGAATCATTCTAGCTGTGTTGAAGCAATATACTGTATAAATCGAATTTTCCATTAGAATTTATCAACTAGTTTTACTGTACAACTGTTGTATACAAATTTCATAACAATAAAGAAAATAAGTGGGAGATGTTTTTGACAGATGTTTGAAAATAAACATCCATTGCACAATTCGCTTTCTAATAATAAGGTGCAAGTATGTTGACTTTTATTTTTTTCATAAAACTAATAAAATTTCATGCAGTATAGCAGGATTTTCATAATATAGAAATAATACATATTACATTTACAGTGTAATGCTTTTAATGAAAAATGGCTTAACATAATTGTGATGTAGTCTCAAAAATACTCTTTCTTTTAACAAGAAGAGATTTTGAAATGTAAGTAGTGTAACTAACATATGTACTATTAATTAAATGTCACTTTAGTGATCATACTGTATTTTTTGAATGCAAGGTTTAACACGAAATTTGTTTTACACTGTATATATTATTGCCAATATTTGTTGAATTTATACAGATTTTCACTTTTTGTTAAAAAGTTAAATTTGGTGGAACAGCATTTATTTTGTTATCAAATTTTGAAAATTAAGCAAATCACAAAGTTATTAAAAAACAAATTATGAATTACAGTATTCCATTTTAATACATTAATCAACGTAATTGTTTGTAAACTTTTACACGATTTCTTAAGTGGAGTTGATAGTGATACTTTATTTTTCAGTTGTGAATAATTGTTACAATCATTGCAATTAAAAGCTATTTTTCTACATTTAAAACAATATTAGTAAAACCACATTAATAAAATATAATATTATAAAATAAATCATATGACAATACTATACTCGGTGTTTTTGGTTTCTGTTTCTGTTTGCTGAAAATAAAATTAGTAAGTTGTTATTTGGTAAATTAATTGGCAATTTAATACTTTTTTGTTTTGAACGGTTTAACCAGTATAGTAATCATTACATTTAAACATTGTTGAAAGTTATTTTTAAATCAATAAACTGTATATGCGACGTATCAGTAGCTATAACATTATTGATCAGTGATTATACAACAATATTATGGTGATGAAAAAGTGGTAGTTGCTTTCCCTAACCAGTAACTTAGCATTTATTTTTTGATTCAGCAGTTTTTACTGTTTCAATTTGCAAAACTGTTATGAGATAACAGTGAAATCCGTAATTACTTTGTAGGTACAGCAAGAACATTTCTTTGTACTGATAATGATAGTTTCAGTACTTCTGAAGTCATCGCCGACTCTTAAATTCAGTAATTGAAATAGAAAAAATAAAACTGAATTTTAAAACTTTTTAAATACTTTTTTCTTAATTATTTTGTCAATTTTGGTTTGCAATGGAGTTTTGAAATTATCAACGTTATCAAAACTATTGTCTCTTCGAATGGGAATGTTGGAACAGATAGTGAAAGCCGGAAAATTATTATGATACGCATCCGTATTTGTTATAGACTCTATTTCACCACAGCTAATTTAAGAACAGTATTTATTCTTACTTATTCCATGTAAAATAAACTTAAATAAAACAATTTTTTACCGTATGAAATCAACGATAAGTCATCCGACGTGAAGGACAATTGCTGCAGTGAAGAAGCCACGAATAACTGTTTTCCAACTTATTTGTTTCCATTTAGAAAATGCACTTCCTTTCTGATCACTCGCCATTTTAAAACTGCCCTAGCACATACAATAATGCTGTGAAATATTATGTAAACCTGAAAATGAGTTTAACAAATGGAATTGATTTACTGGTTCAATATAAACTGGTGATTTATTTTTGCTACTTAGTTTTCCATTGTTTACATAAGGTGTTAGCTATTGATTAGAAACAGTTTTACAAATAGTAACCAAAACTCAGAGTAATATGACGCAATTTGTACTGAAAATATTCAAATGCCACAAATACTTTCAAGTTAAGACCGTTAGAAACTTTCCAATTGTGCATTTATTCAAAAGTTTAATTATTTGATTCTTTCACTTAATAAACAATTGTCCATTGAATTCAAAATTCTAAAATTAAAATCTTTTTAGTAAATATTTCCTAATTGCAATTTTAATCATGACTAAAACCAAACTGATGACTAAAATTAAAATGCATGATATTAGTGCTATTACATCTAATAGGAAATATTGATGCCATGATAAACGATTGTTACTAAATTTTCCAGTTGCTTTTTTGTGTCTTAAAACATATTTGACCCAATAAACTGCTTCTTCAGTCGGTGATCTAATCACATCTTTCAAGCGAATTGATGCGGTGATAGCTGATGTTTTATAACTACTTTTGTTCAACATTTCTGCAATGGTTTTATTAAATTCATCTGTTGTGAAAGTTCTCCATGGCAGAAATTCACCATATCCGTTTCTTTTTGAAATCCCCATAGCATAATAATGATCAACAAACAATGGAAATCCTAAAATGGGGCAACCATGATACGATGCTTCTTGCATTGTCCCTAAACCACCATGATTAATGACCAAACGCAATTTCGGATGAGCTGCAATTAGATTTTTTATTGAAAACATGATTTCTTCAAAAGAAAACTGTTTAATAGTCTTTACCCAATAAATCTTGCTGCGGAAACCAATCAGCTGTGTAAAAATTAGAGGCATTTTTAAATTTTAATTCGCCTTTCCATAATATTGTTTGTGGCAACTGACTTAAAACTGAAACAATTTTAATTAAAAATTCTTCTGGAATCCATTTATTTTGAACATATGATCCCATAGAAAAGTAGATAACACCATGGCTACCTGATTTTTGCATAACATCTTCCAATTCCTAAAACAAATTTAATTTTTATGATGAATTTTTATAATTGAAATGAATTGTTACTTTTGGAAGTGGACAAGTTGGCCTACAGTGAGCACATCCAATGTCCACACTGTGTGTTATCATTGGTATAGTGTCCTGAATAGATGGTGGATTAGCTGTCAATATTAATGGAACTTTACCCATTAAATCTTGAATTGGTGGAGAATTTGGTATTAATTTGCTTATTATTTCATCCTCTGTTGGCATCATGTATAAATTCCCAACTACATTAAGAGTCGCATAAATAAAAAATGTCTTTAACCGATTGATAAAATTTAATGGAGTTTCAAAGCCATTGGAATTAAAAAAATAAAAGTAGGGCACATTTAGATTCCACGCATATGTCGGCATCAACACTGATGACGTCATTATAATAGCTGGAACTTTCATAAGGTGAACCAAAGGCAGAAACATTTCACCAAAAAATCCATCCACTAATACAACGTCATATTTGGGCTTATTCAACTCATTAGTAAATGGCTGTTTAATTATCTTGGTTATTACTGGCTCATTATACGTCATGTTAATGATGTCAAAAATGACTTGCATGATTTTAAAGCCTGAAGTGACAACTCCTTTAATCGTATCGCCATTAAACGCCACATCTGCTAATAAATGATGAGCATGATGATTACTTTTGCCAACATAGTTTATAATTCCATCAAAATCATCCACTTTTCCAGCACATCGATGAGTCACCTACACGAAAAGAATTTTACTATATTAATTTACCTTAAAATTAAATAATTGTTGATTTGAAATTTACTTGATGTCCATGCAAAGCAAGCTGTTTAGCAATTCCATTGAAGTAAATGCTATGACTTCTGCTAGCTATTGGTGATGTTAACATGAGTATGTTATAACTTGAATACACCATATT
>JAAFCF010007112.1:4434458-4474680 GCA_013389785.1 Helicorthomorpha holstii
AAATAGGGTGAAAGTAACGAAACCGTTGCTTTTAATCCAAAAGTCCTTTTCTAAGTGCCCCAAACATGGTCCTAATAGCTCCCAAAGCGACGGCATAATGATCTACAGCCAAGAAAAATCAATAAAATGAATAGCGCCAGAATTCAAATATTGCAAACAAATGATCGCTATTTTCTTATAAATTTTTATCGTTTAATTTAATTTGAAATTAAAAACAGCATTTATTTGAGATGCAAATTAACCTGAGTTTTACGAAATGGATGGTTTACACAATTACAGTTTAAGAAATTGTACAACTTTGAATGTCACCCGGTCGGAATTACGATTATGATTCAGTGTAACAATTGTGATTTTATTTTAAAAAATTAAATTTGATTTTTGTAGTATAAACTAGTAAAACAGGAAAAAACTGCATTCACTTTTTAATTTTAACGTCAAAATTTAAATTTAGCGTAAAAAATTGAGGTTTAACATGATAAAGTAACGAGTTTGTGATTAATACAGTTGATGTGGCTTACGCATGGAGTCTACCAGAGGTTTCTTTTAATAAGAAATACATTGTCGACCACTTTAACAAGAATTTCACTTGGTGGAAAAATGATACATGGGTCAACTTTGAACGATTGTAATTTAGTACTTAATAGTGAAAAAATTAATAGGTACATTGTGATTGTCAGTAAACTTACTACATTTTAAAGTTGTAAAGATGTATAAATTATACCAGTAATATTTTGAAAGGAGCTCATTAATTAACAAAGAATTTCATAACTGAGTCGGGCATTACAATTATAAAAACTAAATCTTAAATACATTTAAAATAAAAAAGAATTATGTATTTGTAAACACGAAACGAAACCGAGACGAAAACTCATGCCATGTAATTAAAAAGAAATAAAATACATTAAATAATAATTAAAAAAAATGAATTGACTTATTTTTTTTGCTGTGGCGACTTGAAAGTTGATAACGTTGGTTGTTAACAGCTTGTTACACTCGACTGAAGCATAGACTATCGTTCTTGTCATTGATTTCAAAGTGACCGAAGACTGGATAAACACCAAACTGTCCCTTCAAAATCAGAAAGAGCAGGCTGATGGCTGTTGACACTTTAGTTTTCAAAATCAGCTACACAATGGAAAAAGTAAACATTAATCAATTGGTTCCACTGTGAAGTGTTAACATTTAAAGTATTAAAGTCTATTATACATTAGTGTTTTTGAATCAAAATTTGGTACCATATTTATAATTTTTGATCCTAAAATTGTATCTAATGTAGCAAAATGTAGTTTACATAATAAAAAGATTAAAAACCATTAAGATAACAACACGGTACATTTAAATAATTAATTTCCTATTAGCTAGCATCATATTTTTTAATTTAAATATTTTTAATCACCGAATAATCCCTTAAAATGTGAACAATTTGGAAAAGAAAAACCCAAATCACTCGTCGAAACCGTCATTTAAAAATCAGCTGTTGCATAGACCACTAAGCTATTTAAACACTAATAAAACAATTTTTAACTTTTAAAAAATTAAATGAATTGTATTCCGTGTCACAATACATCAATCCACCAAAGCTCCAAAGAAACAAAAAATAAAACAAATCTGCAAAATATTGGTAAGTCCATCCGAAATAACATTCAATTTGTAGCTGTACTATTGAACACGTTAAAACTGCTTATTATTTGATTAAAAATGGTGCTATTATTAATGCTGTCAACTTTGAAGGAAAAACTTCTTTAATGGTTGCTCAAATTAATGACCATAAATCCATTATTTCTATGTTATTATCAAATGAAGCAACTGTAAATGCTACGCAGGTAAGTAGTCAAAATTAATATTAATTATTTACTATTTTTTGCAGAGATAAAAAACAGATTGTTTTAACATTTTGGAGATAATATTAATTCAGCGTCTATCAACGCATAAAAAGACATTATTAAGTGATCAGGTATAATTAAAAGTATATTGTGAAGATAGTAAAAATTAATATAAAACAATTACAATAATACCATTATAAATTTGTTTATAAATAAAATTCAATAAAACTACTTTGATTTATTGTCATACAATAATCTGATGATATATCTCAAGTTTCTAAGGTATGCGTATCCATAACCACAATTAATGAAGCACCATTGCGTCAAGTGAACAACTAATGAACAAAAAAGGGTCAATAAATGTGTCTAGGACCTTTCAAAAATACCTTTCATTGGAGCCTAAGTTCCTGAACCATTCATACTTTTACTTCACTTTAAATGACAATTCAGTCAGTAATTTTGGCAATTTGCTTAAAAACACAAAAAAAAAAATTGAAAAAGGTTTTCAAATAAAAACTGCTATTAATAAAGTACACTTTCAGTTAAAAATACATGTTTTAACGTTCCTGTATAGTTAAATATTTACAAAAACTATTTTTTCCAATTCATTTTTTCTATACACCATGTCACGTCTAATTTAACCATTGAGTCGCAGAATAATACAAGTTCGATAAACGCGTCACTATATTGAGTTTGTGATCATTTTAACGTGGCACTTTGGTTTCCAGCGTTTATTACTTGTTCATCAAACAACTTATATATTTTCTACGTGCAGAATCGTGTGCACAAACAGTCTTACATTTCATAAAACAAACAAAGAAATGGCTCAAATTGATTTTCAATGTCAACATTAATATTCAATAATTACGCTAAATGAAATTAAATAATTATAAATATGGCTTAATAATGTAAATACTGGTAATTCATGCGCACAGTGTTATTGTCTGATTTTAGGCATTAATCATTTATATTATAAATTAATAACCAACGTGTTTATAAGCTTTAGAGAAATTACTTGGGAAAAGAATCATTTAATCAATGTGTGTAAACAATACAAAACTAAGTAGGAAAAATACAACGTTGTTTCACGTTTACCTTAATAAATCAATTACATTTCTGTTATTTAATCAATGACATGGTTTTGAAAGCTATAACATTATACAGTATACATTAAAGATGGAGAGTTGTGATGGAGGTTTCCCGTTCCCTAAAATCAGTTGGAAAAATGCTATTTATGGCTTCTTCATTGCAGCAACGGCTCTCCACACTGCATTTCTCATTAAAGATTTCATAAGGTAAAAATATATTATCGTATTTAATGTGTTGTACTTTAATATATCAAATAATCATTTAAATTAGCTGTGGTGAGACTGAAACAGTCACTAAAACGGATGCTTATTATAATAATTTTCCGGCTTTTACTGTTTGCTCAAATGTTCCCATTCGAAGAAATAATGAAAGTACTGATGGGTTTCATACTCCAATGCAAGCCAAAATAAACGAACTGATCGCCAAAAAAGTGCCTAAATTGCTTAAGAATAGCAAAGAATTTCATTTAATTATTTGTAATACTTAGATGAATGGGCGTAACACACTTTCAGAAGATGGACTGACTCTTGTTGTACCACACAGGTAACTTGCCCATAGTCATAATCTTTCAAGAACCGGTAATTAAAAGTGGTGTCCTAATACAAAATAATGTGATTTTGACTAAAAAGTAGGCATTTTTATACATTTTTTTTAAAACAAAGCTTTCTTAAACCAGAAAAGATTTTGCTTTTCATAATGAACAAAATGCATACATAAATGTTTTCATAAAAAAATTAAAATTACAGTTATAAAACTACATGGTTTTTTTATTAAAAGCATACATACCTATGTATGTACAAAATGTATACTAATTACAAATGTAAACTATATAACTTACTCCAATAATATGTTGTGTGATTTAAATGCATCGTTTAACACAAAGAAATATTTCGGCCCTGTTAGCTTTGTGTTAAACGATCTCCACTGTGTTATATCAATCGTTAATTGTTTTTAAAAATAATTTTTAACTTAATAAAATTGCATTTTTTAGAATTCAAAACAAAAGCAAGTTTCTTGATATGCCGATGCTTAATAAAGTAAGTATTGCTTACCGATATATCCTGTGTTGCTCTACACAAGTTAATTATATAAATTCTATTTAAAAAGGTCAACGAAATGGAAATTATAAATAAACTTGTGAAATTGACATCAGCAGAAAGACTGCAATACTCAGAGTTTCCGTTTCAGATAATTAAGTTGATTTTACGAACTGAAAATTCACAACAAAAGTAAGGACATATGACCATTTTTATATCAATCAAACTACTGACAGTATTAAAATAATAATTTAGCATACCAAAACTTCAATCATGGCCACTACACGTAACCAACAATTTGTATTACGGCAATTGCATTACAATTAATCTTAATAAAGTGTTCGAATTTTGCAATGCAACTCACGTCATTGTAAATGGTAAACATTTTACAAATTGTATTAGTAAAACATGATGCAATTATTTATTAAACAGAAATAGGAATCTTCTTTGCTTTGCCACATTATCGCAATGGAGAAAAAAATCAAGAAGACATGGCTGAACCATATGCTGTAATGGTCATACATGAACCTTACACTGAACCAGTGTTTGATGAGAAAAACATCATTAAATTGCATGATTCAATCACAAAATTGATAACGACAAAAGTATAGACTTTTACATGTTTGATTAAAAAAAACTTACAAAAAAAAACCTTAACAGAAGGATTATATTTCTGAAACAAACTGTGTGGAAATAGATGAGTTAACTAAATATCCTTTGCCATCATTTGATAAAGATGACTTCATGTTATACACAGATGAAGATTATTACTATTCAAGAGAGGTAATGACTGAAATTACTAATTATTTTAACATAAATAATGAATATAATTAATTAGTCATGTTTGGCCTCATGTCTTCAAAACCTAACAATCAAATACTGCAAATGCCAATTGCCACAGTTTCAAATCAATAACCAATTGTCAACATGCAGAAGTAAATTGTTTATAGCTGTTTTAATATATTTTATCATATATACTTTTAAATCATTTTTATAGGATGTACATTGATTCCTCAGAATGATCTTGATTTGTGCAATTGTAAACCGCCATGCAGGTAACAAGTATCCATTGGCAGAACATTCATATTTGATATATCTTTTTTACAATAATGTTTTATTTAGTTATTCACATTTTGAAACAAAATTGGAGTATTATAAATCAACGGAGAATCACATATTTGCAAACAATGTAATTTATTTTAGTTAAAAAAACTAATAATGTTTTCAAAAGTTTTATTATTTACGTATTATAGAATTTAAATGCAGCTGACAATAATTTGTATTACCATTTACTGCATAACCACTCTGTCGAATTCTTGGTAAATGCATTCAGGTAAAGTACAATATATGTCATATCACTAATGACAGCGTTGAATACTATATTTCAATAGAATAATAATAATCAATATAATATTTCTTTTTTTTATATAAAGATATGTAAAGACATATGATGGCGTATTAATATTGTCCTTATATGAAAAGTCAAAAACGGTTATAAACATTATTCCAGCTTGTCAAGTAAATATGAAGTGTTAACTAACTTTTAAAATTGAGCTACAAATGCGTTTAGTGATTGGTTGACATAGAAATTGTAAAATGTAAGAATGGTGGGGCTCCTATGTTTTTACTAAATTAGATAGATACAATTTTCCAATACGTAAATATGTATTAAAAGAAAAATTGTTAAAAACCATACAAATCTAATTTTAATGATAAGACCTTAATATAATTTAATATTAGTGTGTTAAGAGCAACATAGAAACTACCGAGTCAATTATTGCAAAAAACATTTGTTGCTGCTGTTATAGGACCAATATTGAAAACATGTTATAAAGCAATGTTGTCTATTTTAGTTTAAAGTGGTTTTAAGTCAAATTGGAGGTATTTTGGGAGTTTATACAGGAATTTGCCTTTTAATGACAGTGGAATTCATTTATGATTATGTTATGAAGATTTTGGAAACAAAAAAGTATACAATATACAATTGTCAATTAATAACAACTTACTAATTTTATTTTCAGCAAACAGAAACACAAACCAAAAACACCGAGTACAGTATTATCATATAATTTATTTTAAAATATTATATTTTATTAATGTGGTTTTACTAATATTGCTTTAAATGTAGAAGTGATTGAGTTGAGGCAAAAATTTGCAGATTCATCCATATCACTTGTAAACCGTATTCAAAACTCGAAATCAAAGTTAAAGTTATTTTGGACAGCTGTACTAATTGTTGGAATTTATCAAACTTGTAAACAAGGATACCAACTGTTTGATGACTATTTAAAGTACACCATATAAATCAACGTAAATTTTAAATTGATTTTATTTTAATATATTGTAGATATCAAGTAACTAAAAAAATTATAATATTACAAGAAGTGGAATTACCAGCTGTCACAGTTTGCTCAAGAACTGTTTTAAATAAAGGAAACGACAATCCTATCAAGGACATGATATTGAAAAACTTTACTGAAATCATCAAAACACCACCTTATAACGTAAGTTAAAATTGCTTAATACAAACTACAGTACTTGTATGCAGTAAAATATGACTTGTTAATAGCAAAACATTGTTTTTTTAATTTAAGAAAAATAATGACTGGTATATGGCATTGGCTCTATATATATTGAATAGTCCAATTGAAATTCGAAAACAATTGTATCCACCCATTGGAAGTTTTGTAAAAAAATGCCATTATAAAATCGGTGCTAAAGAGTTCAACTGCAGGTAACAAATTTATAATTCGCATACGCTTATTCTGATTGTAATGACTAAATTTTAATTAACGTTTTAGCAAATTCCATGAAGAATATTTAGGTTTATTTGGAAATTGTGTGACATTCAACCAGGAATTTTTAGATGAAGCCAATCAAACTAATCCAACTGGTATGGAGTTATAAAAATATTTAGAAAACAAATATTAATAATAATCATAACTTTTAGAACTGATATTAGAATTGGAAGCACAACCGCCGGAATTTTATGAAATGACAGCAACGTTTGGATTTCCGGTTTACATTCATCCAAAAGGAACATCTCCAAATTTGCTGCAATCTAGTCGGTTCATGATTTTTAATCCGGGGATGAAATACAGCATTAAAATATCTACGGTATGTGATAATATTTATTATATTAAATGTCGGCGGTAACTATTGAATTAGATTAAGATTGAACGTTTGCCATCACCATATCCAAGCAAATGTGTTTCTAAAATTGGACCGGATGTTCTATGGAAAAACAACTTTTATAATCATGATCGACAATACAAATATCATGTGGAAGTAAGAATTTAAAACAAACATAGCTAACTGTGTTTTAATTTTTATATCCATAGACTTGTAAAGCTTCTTATCAATACAACTCTACAAAAAACCCAAAATTTAATTACGGAATTAAAATATTTGAAGGAAGATTATTTCAATACGATAAGTTATCACTAGGTAAGTTCTTTTATAGACTTGTTTGTTTTGATTTGCAAAAGATACCACAGCTAATTTTACTCATTATAAGATCAAGTTTGAAATGCATACAATCTGAATATTAATAATTACTTTAAAATAAAAATTTTATAGATTTTTGTATAGAAAAACTTTATGTACAAAAAATATTATTTTAATAATAAATAAATAAACAACCATTATGTTAGCTCAAAGTCATTATTAAATTAGGATTTTAATAAGTAAACCATTCCGAAATTAAAATATATATCTTAGTGAATAAATTGTTGTACTGTATGTATAATAAGTAATTATAATTATCTACTGTATAGATTTTCGTTAAAATATTATTTTTATTCTACAGATCTGGATTGTCCTGTTCCTTGCAGGTTAATTTTAATTACATCTGCCAATTAATTATCGATATAGTTAAACAAAAATTAAAAATAAATGTTTTATTTGTTTTAGCAACGTCGTCCATTTCATTGAAGATATCCAATTATATCAGGTACTACATTGATTAATTGATTACACATTGTTTTTCTAGTTTGTTATTGTTAGTGTGTACATGTAAACATTTTTTATGATCACCTTTATAATATTTTACACAATTCAAATTTTGTTAAAAAAATGTTCGTTAAAAAATTATTTTTATTTAATTTTATTACAACTACTTTCTATTTAAATACTTCTTATAAACTAATACTTAAAACTAATAATATTACAAGTTGATGATACTATATTGCATTTAAAATTTCTAGTTATCAGATAAAAAACAAGAACGAAATGGGAGTAACATAAAAAACACAAAGTAGTAAGTGTACAAAATAATACACTGTATTTGCATTATTAATTTTCTGTTAATTTAACATTCCCATTAAGGTTAATTAATCATAATCTTCCTAAATTATTTTATTATTTCAAACGTATTTCTTTTTCATAAACTTAATTATTTTTTCAGCATTGATTATAGCGATTTTATCGATTCTAAAGAAGATACCATGTACACTAACAAGATGTTCAAGATGTAAACAAATTTTTAAATTATTTATCACATTCATAATAAGTTGATAATCGAATTTATTTCATTCTAATAGTTTGCGACCATTTCCTCGAACACTTGTGACGTTTAGTCCTTACAAAATGGAAACAACAGTCATAAAAGATATTCCAGCAATTACTGTAATTTATCTCGATACTTTTTAAAATTAAACCAAGTTTTATATAAGACCACAATTTTTTTATATAGTTGCAAGATGTAATGTGGGAAATTGGAGGAACAATGGGTTTGTGGATTGGAATTTCTGTGCTCTCAATCATCGAATTTCAGTGCCTCATGATACAGAAATTAATTAATTGTTTAAAGAAATAAATTAATTTGTATTAGCACTTTAATTTAAAAGTTATACAGTATTACCAGCACAAATGTTTTTGAAGTAACATTACCTTATAACTTGAAAAATTATTTTTTTAATGTCTACCATTGCTTAAAGTACGAGTATGTTTATATTCACAATTAAAGAATAAGTTTATATTAATAATTACAGATAAAAATTTGTACAATTATTTAAAATTTTTATAATAGCTGATTTTCAAGGTTTATTATTATAGCAGACTTTTAAAATTTCTAGAAATTGTTAAACTTTTGGTGATCTTTCCACAACTGTTCCAACATTACCATCATTTTAAATGACAATTTAGTTTTTAACTGGTAAATTTTAAGATTTGACGAGATTTTCAATCATATTTAAAATTGTATAAACATCCGTTATTTTTTATGTCTTAATGATCCTGACTTTATCAATGCAATGAAGTAACAAATGAAATTGCTGCAATTTACATATGGCAATATTAACAGTTGCTATAATTAATAAAATAAGAAACAGAAAGTTTATTTTGTTACATTCAAACTTTAACAAATTAAAAATTGATTTTTATATATATTACGGTCTCATTTAATCCTTGTGTCGCAGTACCAGTATAACAACGCAATTTCGATAAGCAAGTCGCGTTATTGAGTTTGTGGTCATTTTAACGTGGCACTTTGGTTTCCAGCGTTTATTATTTGTTCATCAAACAACTTATATATTTTCTACGTTAGAATCGTGTGCACAAACAGTCTTACATTTCATAAAACAAACAGAGAAATGGCTAAAATTGATTTTCAATGTCAACATTAACATTCAATAATTACGCTAAATTAAATTAAATAATTAAAATATGCATTACTAATGTAAATACTAGTAAGTTAAGCGCACATTGTAGTTGTCTAATCTTTGGCATTATTAATTTTATATTAGAAATTAATAACCAGCGTGTTCATAAGCTTTAGAGAAATTACTTGAGGAAAAAATTACTTAATCAATGTGTGTAAACAATAGAAAACTAAGTAGCAAAAATACAACGTTGTTTCACGTCTACCTTAATAAATCAATTCCATTTCTGTTATTTACTCCATGAAATGGTTTTGAAAGCTATAACATTATATACAGTAAAGATGAAGAATAATGATGGTGGTTGCGCGTTTTCTAAAATCAGTTGGAAAAATGTTATTTATGGCTTCTTCATTGCAGCAACGGCTCTCCACACTGCATTTCTCATTAAAGATTTCATAAGGTAAAAATATAATACCGTATTTAATGTGTTGCACTTTAATATATCAAATAATCATTTAAATTAGCTGTGGTGAGACTGAAACGATCACTAAAACGGATGCTTATTATAATAATTTTCCGGCTTTTACGGTTTGCTCAAATGTTCCCATTCAAAGAAATAATGAAAGTACTGATGGGTTTTCTACTCCAATGCAAGACAAAATCAACGAACTGATCGCCAAAAGAGTACTTAAATCGCTTAATAATAACGAAGAATTTAATTGATCTATTTCTAATGCTTAGATGAATGGACGTAGCACACTTTCGGAAAACGGAAATGCTCTTGTTGTTCCACACAGGTAACTTGCCCATAGTCATAATCTTTCTAGTAATTTAAAATGCAGAGCTCGAATGTTGTTAAAATAATTTGAGTAACCGCAAAATTACAACCAACACACTACTGTATTTGCACTTAATGAACTACTATTTTGAATGCAGTCAAAAACATTTTATCTTATGAAATAAAATGTAAGATATTTTTTGGCTTTTCTGGACATTAGTCTCCAGTTCCTTTATTAGTCCCAGGGTTAACACAAAATAATAAGATTCCAACTAAAGAGTGGACATTTTCAAACATTCTTTTTTCTTTTAACAAAAAACAAAACTCGCTTAAATCTCAAAATAATTCGCTTCTCAGAATGAAAAAATGCATACAAACGCCGGTGAGAATGTAAATAAAATCAACATTTTTAATAATTTCAAATTTTTCATAAAAAAATTCAAATTACTATGTTTTTTATTAAATGTATTCAGTCATATGTATGTATGTAGAAAATGTATACTAATTACAAATGTATTCTTTACTCCAATAATATGGTGTGTGATTTCAATGCATCGTTTAACACGAAGAAATATTTCAGTCCTTTTAGTTTCGTGTTAAACAATTTCCACTTTTTTAAAAAATAATTCCTTAACTTAACAAAATTGTATTTTCTAGAATTCAAAACAAAAGCAAGTTTCTTGATATACCAATGCTTAATAAAGTAAGAATGGTTTACAGATTTACACTGTGTTGCTCTACACAAATTAATTATATAAATTTTATTTAAAAAGGCAAATGAAATGGAAATTATGAATGAACTTGTGAAACTGACACCAGCAGAAAGACTGCAATACTCAGAGTTTCCGTTTCAGATCACTATGTTGGCTCTAAAAGTTGAATATGCACCAAAACCGTAAGAACATATGAATATTTTTATATTGATCAAACTACAAACAGTATGAAAATTATACTTTAGTATACCGGTACTTCTTCAATTATGGCCTCTGCACGTAACCAACAATTTGTATTATGGCAATTGCATTACAATTAATCTTAGTAAAGTATTAGAATTTTACAATATAAGTACCACAATTATAAATGGTAAACAATTAATGTTTTACTAATTATACGAGTAAAATATGTTGGATTTAATTATTAAACAGAAATAGGAATCTTTTTTGCTTTGCCACATCATCGCAGTGGAGAAGAAAATCCAGTGGATACAGTTGAACAATATGCTGTAATAGTCATACATGAACCATATACTGAGCCAGTGTTTGATGAGAAAAATATCATTAAATTGTATTTTTCGACCACAAGATTGATAACAGTAAAAGTAAGGCTTTTTACATGTTTGATTTGATAAAAAAAACTTACAAAAACGGTACCTTGATAGAAAGAATATGTTTCTGAAACAAACTGTGTTAAAAGAAAGAAATTAACTAAATACCCAATGCCATCATTTGATAAAGATGACTTCATGTTATATACTGAAGAAGATTATTACTACACAAGAGAAGTAATGGCTTAAGTGATCAATTATTTTAACATAAATAATAATTATATTTAATTAGTCATGTTTGGCCTCATGTCTTCAAAACCTAACAATCAAATACTGCAAATGTCAATTGCCACAGTTTCAAATTAATAACCAATTGCCAACATGCAAAAGTAAATTGTTTATAGTTGTTTAAATATTTTTTATTATTATTTTTAATTTATTTTCATAGGATGTAAATTGATTCCTCAGAATGATATTGATTTGTGCAACTGTAAACCTCCATGCAGGTAACAAATATTCATTGGCAGAATATTCCATATTTAATATATTTTTTTAATATAGTTATTCACATTTTGACACAAAATTGGAGTATTATAAATCAACGGAGAATCACATATTTGCAAACAATGTAATTTATTTTAGATAAAAAAAAACTAATTGTGTTTTTGAAAATTTTCTTATTTACGTATTATAGACGCTTAATCTAGCTGACAATAATTTGTATTACCATTTACTGCACAACCACTCTGTCGAATACTTGATACATGGTTTCAGGTAAATTACAGTAGATGTAGTATAACTAATGTCTGTTTTGAATTCTGTAGTTTAATTTATAATTTAAATCTAGAATAATACTAATGAATATATTTTTTAAAGATATTTAAATACATATGATGCCGTATTATTATTGTCCTTATATGAAAAGTCGAAAACGGTTATAAACATTATACCAGCCTGTCAAGTAAATATGAAGCGTTAAATAACTTTTAAAATATTGATCTCAAACTCATTTTTGACTAGTTTTTAGCTACAAATGCGTTTAGTGATTGGTTGATTACATAGAAATTGTGAGAATGATGGCGCTCCCATGTTTTTACTAAATTAGATAAATTCAATCTTAGCTCCAAATTCAATATTATGTTGTTAAAGTCCATAAAAATCTAATTTTAATGACAAGATCTTTACATAGTTAATATAAGTGTGTTAAAAAACAAACTATTAAGTCAATTTTTGCAAAAACATTTGCTGCTGCTGTTATAAAACCAATATTAAAAACATGTTATAAACCAATGTTGTCTATTTTAGTTTGAAGTTGTTTTGAGTCAAATTAGAGGTATTTTAGGAGTTTATACAGGAATTTGCCTACTAATGACGGTGGAATTCATTTATGATTATGTTATGAAGAGTTTGGAAACAAAAAAGTATTAAATTGCCAATTAATTTACCAGATAACTTATTAATTTGATTTATTTTTAGTAAACAGAAACAAAAACCAAAAACACCAAGTACAGTATTATCACATGAATTATTTTATAATATTACATTTTTTTACTGTGGCTTTACTAAGCTTAATATTTTCTTAAATGTAGAGTTGATTGAGTTGAGGCAAAAAGTTGCAGATTCGTCCATATCACTTGTCAACCGTATTCAAAACTCCAATTCAAAGTTAAAGTTATTTTGGACAGCTGTACTAATTGTTGGAATTTACCAAACTTGCAAACAAGGATACCAACTGTTTGATGACTATTTAAAGTACATCATACAAGTTGACGTAGAATTTAAACCGATTTTGTTTTAATATATTGTAGATATCAAGTAACTGAAAAAATTATAAAGTTACAAGAAGTGGAATTACCAGCTGTCACAGTTTGCTCAAGAAATTTTTTAAATAAAGGAAATGACAATCCTATTAAGGATATGATTTTGAAAAACTTTACTGAAATCATCAAAACGCCACCTTATAACGTAAGTTACTGTACTAATCTATAACTTGTTAATAACTAAATTTTGTTTGCTTTTTAATTTTAGGAAAGTAATGACTGGTATATGGCATTGATTTTATATATATTGAATAGCCCAATTGAAATTCGAAAGCAATTGTATCCACCCATTGAAAGTTTCGTAAAAAAATGCCATTATAAAATCGGTGCTAAAGAGTTCAACTGCAGGTAACAATTTCATAATACATGTGTTTAAAGTGTGATTATTTCTCTCTTATTATCCAACATTCGGTTAAATTAGTAATGTAATGACTAAATTTTAATTAACGTTTTAGCAAACTACATGAAGAATACTTGGGTTTATTTGGAAATTGTGTGACATTCAACCAGGAATTTTTAGATGAAGCCAATCAAACTAATCCAACTGGTATTAAGTTATAAAAGTATTTAGAAAGCAAACATCACTAATAATCATCACTTTTAGAACTGATATTAGAATTGCAAGCCCAACCGCCGGAATTTTATGAAATGACAACAACGTTTGTATTTCCGGTTTACGTTCATCCAAAAGGAACATCTCCAAATTTGCTGCAAACCAGTCGGTTCCTGTTGTTCAAACCGGGAATGAAATACAACATTAAAGTATCTACGGTATGTGATAATATTTATTATATTAATTGTTTACGGTTGCTTTTTTATTGTTTTATGGATATATTATTTTACTATTGCAACGTTATTCCATTTGTTTATTGAATTAGATTAAGAATGAACGTTTACCTTCACCATATCCAAGCAAATGTGTTTCTACAATTGCACCGGAAGTTCTATGGAAAAACAACTTTTATAATCATGATCGACAGTACAAATACCACGTGGAAGTAAGAATTTAGGAAAAAAAATAACAAGGTTTAACTAGTTTAACGGTTTTGCTAAAACAATTGTGTTTTTATTTTTTAAACCCATAAAGAATTGTATAGCTTCTTATCAATACAACTCTACAAAAAACTCAAAATCGAATTACCAATTTAAAAGATTTGAAGGAAGATTATTTCAGTACGATAACTTAACACCAGGTAAGTACTGTACTTTTATAGACTTTTTATTTAGTTACATTTTTTGATTTGCAAAAGATACTGCTGCTAATTTCACACATTTTTAGACCAAGTTTGAAATGCATACAAACTGAAAGTTAAGAAATCTATAGATTTGTATACAGAGATACTTTGTACATTAAAAATATTATTTTAATAATAATTAAATAACCAACTATTATGATAGCTTAATGCCATTATTAAATCATGATTTTAATAAATGAACAATTTAAACTTTTATTTATATTTTATAGATCTGGATTGTCCTGTTCTTTGCAGGTTAATTTTAATTAATTCTGCCAATTAATTACCGATATCGTAAATAAAAAATTAAAAATAATACAGTATGTTTTGTTTTAGCACCGTTGTCCATTTCATTGAAGATACCCAATTATATCAGGTACCGGTTCTACACTGATTAGTTGATTGCACAATATGAGATATACTGGCTTCAATTAATTTCCTATTATTATGATCATCTTATATACTTATAACAAATAATATTACAAGTTGATAATACTAAATCACATTAAAATGTTTTTAGTTATCAGATGAAACACAAGAACAAAATGGCAGTAACATAGGAAACACAAAGTAGTGAGTATAGAAAATAATACACTGTAATTGCAATTTTAATTTTCTGTTAATTTAACATTTTCATTGAGGTTAATTAATCATTATCTTCTTAAATGTTTTATTTCAAACGTTTTTGTTTTTCATAAACTTAATTATTTTTTTAGCATTGATTATAGCGACTTTATTGATGCTAAAGAAGATACCATGTATACTAACAAGATGTTCAAGATGTAAAAATATCTTAAAATTATCTATCATTGTGATAAGAAGTTGTTAATTAAATTTATTTGATTTTATTAGTTTGCGTCCATTTCCCCGAACGCTTGTGACGTTTAGTCCTTACAGAATGGAAACAACAGTCATAAAAGATATTCCAGCAATTACTGTAATTTATCTCGAAATTTCAAAATTAAACCAAGTTTTGACAACACTTTTTTTTTTAAATAGTTGCAAGATGTAATGTGGGAAATTGGAGGAACAATGGGTTTGTGGATTGGAATTTCTGTGCTCTCAATCATTGAGTTTCAATGCCTCATGATACAGAAATTAATTTATTTTTTCAACCAAAAAATAAATAACTAAAAGTGCAACACTTTTAAATATAATATTTCCACAAATGGACATTTTTAATATACACTACTTAATAATTACTAAAAATCGATTTTAATTGCAATGATTGTAACATTTATTCACAACTGAAAAATAAAGTATCACTATCAACTCCACTTAAGAAATCGTGAAAAAGTTTGCAAACAATTACGTTGATTAATGTACTATATTAAAATGAAATACTGTAATTCATAATTTGTTTTTTAATAACTTTGTGATTTGTTTAATTTTCAAAATTTGATAAAAACAATAAAAATGCTGTTCCACCAAATTTAACTTTTTAACAAAAAGTGAAAATTGGTATAAATTTAACAAATATTGGCAATAACATATAGTGTAAAACCATGCATTCAAAAAATACAGTATGATCACTAATGTGACATTTAATAAATAGTACATAATTATGTTAGTTACACTAGTTACATTTCAAAATCTCTTTTTGTTAAAAGAAAGAGTATTTTTGAGACTGCATCACTATTATGTTAAGCAATTTTTCATTAAAAGCATTACACTGTATATGTAATATGTATTATTTCTATATTATGAAAATCGTGCTACACTGCATGAAATTTTATTAGTTTTATGAAAAAAACATTAAAGTCAACATACTTGCACCTTATTATTAGAAAGCGAATTGTGCAATGGATGTTTATTTTCAAACATCTGTCAAAAACATCCCCCTCTTATTTTCTTTACTGTTATGAAATTTGTATACAACAGTTGTATAGTAAAACTAGTTAATAAATTCTAACGGAAAAATCGATGCATATTTTGCTCAAAATGATTCCTATAAAGTTAATACTTAGTTTATTACTTTTGTTTTTAAATATGGTGTATTCAAGTTATAACATACTCATGTTAACATCACCAATAGCTAGCAGAAGTCATAGCATTTACTTCAATGGAATTGCTAAACAGCTTGCTTTGCATGGGCATCAAGTAAATTTCAAATCAACAGTTATTTTTTTTTTAAGTAAATTAATATAGTAAAATTGTTTTCGTGTAGGTGACTCACCGATGTGCTGGAAAAGTAGATAATTTTGATGGAATTACAAACTATGTTGGCAAAAGTAATCATCATGCCCATCATTTATTAGCAGATGTGGCTTTTAATGGCGATACGATTAAAGGAGTAGTCACTTCAGGCTTTAAAATCATGCAAGTCATTTTTGACATCATTAATATGACGTATAATGAGCCAGTAATAACCGAGATAATTAAACAGCCATTTACTAATGAGTTGAATAAGCCCAAATATGACGTTGTGTTAGTGGATGGATTTTTCGGTGAACTGTTTCTGCCTTTGGTTCACCTTATGAAAGTTCCAGCTATTATAATGACGTCATCAGTGTTGATGCCGACGTATGCTTGGAATCTAAATGTGCCCTACTTTTATTTTTTTAATTCCAATGGCTTTAAAACTCCATTAAATTTTATCAATCGGTTAAGAACATTTTTTATTCATGCGACTCTTAATGTAGTTGGGAATTTGTATATGATGCCAACAGAGGATGAAATAATAAGCAAATTAATACCAAATTCTCCACCAATTCAAGACTTAATGGGTCAAGTGCCATTAATATTAACAGCTAATCCACCATCTATTCAGGACACTATACCAATGATGACACACAGTGTGGACATTGGATGTGCTCACTGTAGGCCATCTCGTCCACTTCCAAAAGTAACAATGCATTTCAATTATAAAAATTCATCATAAAAATTGAATTTGTTTAGGAATTGGAAGATGTAATGCAAAAATCAGATAGTCATGGTGTCATCTACTTCTCTATGGGTTCATATGTTCAAAATAAATGGATTCCAGAAGAATTTTTAATTAAAATTGTTTTAGTTTTAAGTCAGTTGCCACAAACAATATTATGGAAAGGCGAATTAAAATTTAAAAATGCTTCAAATTTTTACACAGCTGATTGGTTTCCGCAGCAAGATTTATTGGGTAAAGAGTATTAAAGTTTTCTTTTAAAGAAATTAAGTTTTTAATGTAAAATCTAATTGCAGCTCATCCAAAATTGCGTTTGGTCATCAATCATGGTGGTTTAGGGACAATGCAAGAAGCATCATATCATGGTTGTCCCATTTTAGGATTCCCATTGTTTGTTGATCATTATTATGCTATGGGGATTTCAAAAAGAAACGGATATGGTGAATTTCTGCCATGGAGAACTTTCACCACAGATCAATTTAATAAAACCATTGCTGAAATGTTGAACAAAAGTAGTTATAAAACATCAGCTATCACCACATCAATTCGCTTGAAAGATGTGATTAGACCACCGACGGAAAAAGCAGTTTATTGGGTTGAATATGTTTTACGACACAAAAAAGCAATTGGAAGATTTAGTGACAATCGATTACCATGGTATCAGTATTTCCTAATAGATGTAATAGCACTAATATCATGCATTTTAATTTTAGTCATCAGTTTGGTTTTAGTCATGATTAAAATTGCAATTAGGAAATATTTACTAAAAAGATTTTAATTTTAAAATTTTGAATTCAATGGACCATTGTTTATGGAAGAATGAAATAATTAAACTTTTGAATAAATGCACAATTGGGAAGTCTCTAACGCTCTTAACTTCAAAATATTTGTGGCATTTGAATATTTGCAGTACAAATTGCGTCATATTACTCTGATTTTCGGTTACTATTTGTAAAACTGTTGCTAATCAATATCTAACACGGTATGTAAACAATAGAAAACTAAGAAGCAAAAATAAATCACTTCCAGTAAATCAATTCCATTTGTTAAACCCCTTTTTGTTTAGCACTTAATCACAATTTCAGATTTTTGCTCAATATATAGCAAGTTTAAGGTATTATTTAGTATTATGTCTATTTTTTAGTTATCAATTGATGAACAAAAACTAAATGGCAGTGACCTATCAGATATACAATTGTAAGTTTAACAAACTGGTTGTAAATATTTTCGCCTTTTTTTTTTACAAAATATTTTAATATTCATTTTCAGCGTCGATTATGATGATTTTGCTAATTCTAAGGAGGATACGATCTACACTAACAAAATGTTTAAAGTGTAAACATTAACTAATCATTAATTAATAATACTAAATAATTTTTCTAATTGCAAATAATTCATTAATTTCTATTAGATTGCGTCCATATCCTCGTAGTTTGGTTACAATAAGTCCATATAAAATGGAAACCACAATCATCAAAGATGTTCCATCAATTACAATAAAATTAGATCTCAATCTTTTTACAAATTAAGCAAAGTTACTAAATTTGTTTTAATAAAGGTGCAAAACATAATGTGGGAAATTGGAGGAACAATGGGATTGTGGATTGGAATTTCTGTGCTGTCAATTACTGAGCTCAGTTGCCTCATGATCCACAAATTGATTCGTTATTTTAAAAAATATACTTAATTATTTGTCTTGAATTAATTTATTGCCAGTTGTTAGCACTTTTATTTTAAGCAATTACTTAAAACAATATTAATTTTAATAATCATACTAATTAATGCCAACTAATAAACATTAATAATACTAGTACAAACGTTGATTTTAAATCACCTAATCTAATTATATTTAAATACTTGTATTCACAATTAAGCAATAAAGTTGCAACACCATTTGCAGTAAAAGTTTTAATTCATCCTAATTTGATTGTTTTGGTGGCCAATTATTTATAATGTAACTTACATGAGTGTATAACACATGTAAGGTCAAATACTCCAATGCCAAAAACAAATTCGATAAAATATTGAATTTCGTTTCCTACCTTATCTATTCGGTGTTATTTCCTTGTTGTCCGAATTGAAAGTTTTGTTTACAACAAAGCAACGATCACGTTATTCAACTTTTAAATTTTATATCCAACAATTTTACTTTGCACCAAATTAATTGGATGTAAATGCTGAAATTACTACGCGTGACTTTAGGTTCCACTGATATATTGTTTTCATATTCATGATGTTGCTGGCGATTCGTTTCCTCAATTATTTTGGTCGACCGAAAGTTTCATTTTAATTTATCGAACCTTCGTTGATTTGATGAGTGAATTGTTGGTTTTAAGCGTGCCCAGTATGTTAGTCTACTATAATATTTAGTATTGTCTTTTAAAAACTGTGGTTTACACATACGGTAACTGAAAATCGATGTATCCGTGCATCACAAACTGTCGTAAACTACTGCAGTCAATATCATAAAATGACCTCTACGTTTCAAGATTAGCAGCTGCTACTGAATTTTGTTACTTTTAATTTTTTATTAAACCCGTAAGTAAGAGGCTAGATAACCAACTAAGTCATTCAGTCAAAGTACATCTGTCTAAAAGTGCATTGCAAATCCCTGAACTTTGATTTTCACTACTTTTCTGATCTTAAATTTTTTTTCTTGAATGGACTAAATTTTAATTCATAAATTTGCTCACTTTTTCAATTTTCTTCTAAGATTTCTAATTTAATGGCTTTAGTATTGTTTGAACGTGGCATTATTATTTTGTGTTAACCGATATTGCATGTTAAGCAATTTCGCGTTAAACGTATTACACTGGATACAGTATGTAATATGCGTCCTTTCTATAATATGAAATTCTTGCTGCACTGCATTAGATTTTATTAGCTTTCTAAAAAAAATTAATAAAAAAACAACAAAAAAATCAACATAGTGTACCTACTGTATTAATCAGAGAAGCAATTGTTTATTGTAACATTATTTATTTCCTTACTATTATCAGAATTTTTTGAAATGACAACGCTATTTTCGTTGCCCCTATACATCCATCCAAAAGGAACATCACCAAATTTGCTTCAATCCAACCGGTTACTGCTTATTAAGCCTGGCAAGAAATACAACATTAAATTTTCTACGGTACGTTGTAATTAATGTCTGGACTTTTTATACAGTAAATGTCAATTTATTTGTGTACTTAAACAATTTTAATTAGGTTAAAACTGAGCGTTTGTTTTTACCATATCCAAGCAAATGTGTTTTAGACAAGAAGATTGGACCTGAAATTCTATGGAAAAACAACTTTTATAATCATGATAGACAGTACAAATACCATGTGGAAGTATGAATTTGATATTTAAAGTTTATTAATTGCAAATAACCTTGTATAATTGTTGAATTATCAAAATGTGCTGCTGCTTTTATATAAAATTATGTTTTGCTTTTTCTTTAAATTGTTTAAGTCATGTGTTGCATCTTATCATTACAACATTTCCAAAAATGGATATTACGCTTTTGGTTTTAAGTTCTTTGAAGGCCGATTAACTCCAAACGATGACATAATTTTAGGTAAATTACATTTAACTATCATCTTAGTCAGTATTAAGCAATAATTGAATACTGTGTAGACATGTACTGTAAACACCACTTTGATTTACCGTCACTGATTTAAATCTTATTTAAAGTTAATCTTAAGTTAAACTTAAGTTTTGATGTGCAGTGGAAATAAATGTTGGAGATAAAAAAATTTGTAGGATTAATGTTAATTGTTAATTTCCTCAGATTCGGATTGCCCACTTCCATGCAGGTTAGTTGATAATTATTAATCATGAAACAACAGTTGAAATTAGACATTTTATGTATTGTATTTAGCACTGTTGTCTATACAATTGAAGATTATCAAGAATACCAGGTATTAACCTATCATTAACTACTTATTATTTGACTTAGTATCTAATTTAATACGTATGTCTAATATGAATTCAAGGTACTAATATTCGTCCATTTATCTTTAGTTATCAATTGACGAACAAGAACTAAATGACACTGACATAGCAGATATACGGTTGTAAGTTCAAAAAACGTTTATAAATATTTTTATTTAGTTGCTTTTTAAGATTTCAATGACATTAATGTCTGTTTATTAAAACTTTTCTTATGATGAACTTTATTTTGCCAGCATTGATTATGACGATTTTGCCTATTCCAAGGAGGATACCATCTACACTAACAAAATGTTTAAAGTGTAAAAACTAACTAGTAATTAATTAATAATATAAAATATTTATTTTATTGATTTCTACTAGATTGCGACCATTTCCTCGTAGTTTTGTTACAATAAGTCCATATAAAATGGAAACTACAATCATAAAAGATGTTCTATCAATTACAGTAAAATTCGATCTCAATCTTTTTACAAATTAAATCCATTTTTAAAATTTATCTTCATAAAGGTGCAAGACATTATGTGGGAAATTGGAGGAACAATGGGATTGTGGATTGGGATTTCTGTGTTGTCAATTATTGAGCTCAGTTGCCTCATGATCCACAAATTAATATGTTACTTTAAAAAAACAAATAATTAATTGTTTTAGACTATTTATTGCACGTTGTTTGCAATTCCAATTTGTATTTTTAATTCACACAATCTATTTATATTCACAATTGAACAATAAAGTTGTAACACAAACTGCAATTAAGTATGGAGCGATTTTAATGCGATTGTTTTGATGTTGATGGCCAATTATTCAGTTTTTATTAGCAAAAGTGCCAGTGTTACACGAGCAAGAAGAGCACAGGCAAAATAAAATCATGCATTTTAGTTTTAATACTAAATATTGCAAATTGCAACTTTGCAATTCACGAGAATTAAAAGATATTTTTGATCATTTTTATTTCTCGTGTTTTCTATGTAAACCATCTCAACACAACAGATTAAATATCGTATGTGTGTGGACGCTCAAACTCGAAAATATTTGTTGCACTTAAATAAATACACAACAAATTGCATTTAAAATATAAAGTTAGATTACCGATTTTTGGAAACCGGTATTTAATCAATATGCTGACACGGTATGTAAACAAGTAGTAAACATATAATAAAAGCATGTTACCAGTTTATATTGAACCAATAAATCAATTCAATTTGTTAAATCTCATTTCAGGTATCCACAATATTACACAGCATTATTGTATGTGCTAGGGCAGTTTTAAAATGGCGAGTGATCAGAACGGAAGTGCATTTTCAAAATGGAGAATAAAAAGTTGGAAACAAGTTCTTCGTGTCTTCTTCACTGCAGCAATTGTCTTTCATGTAGGATGGCTTATCACGCATTTCATAAGGTAATGATTATTTAAATTAATTTCTAAGAATAATTATTTCAATTAGCTGCGGTGAAATTGAGTCTATGACAAATACGGAAGAGTATCAAAACAATTTTCCGGCTTTCACTATCTGTTCCAATGTTCCCATTAGAAGAGACAATAATTTTGATAACGTTGGTGACTTAAAAACTCCATTGCAAACCAAAATTGATGAGCTACTTGAAAAAAAAGTATTTAAAATTCAGTTGCATTTTTTTTCTCGTTTTAATTGTTGAATTTAGGATTTGAAAAAGACATTAGAAGAACGGAAACAAATATCATTAATACAAAAAAATGTTCTTGCTGTACCAATGAGGTAATTACATATGTTCACTATTATACTTTTGCATATGAAAACAATAAAAACTAAATATTCCTGGTTATTTATTAGAGAATGCAACTGCTATTTTTCATCACCATGTTATTGTTGTATAACCACTGATCAATAATATTTTAGTTACATGTCGTATATACATTTTGTTGATTTAAAAATGACGTTCAAACGTTGAATCAACAATGTGTTTCCAGTAATGATTATCGTATTGATAAAACTAATACCGGTAATGCACAAACATGTTTACTATGCTATTTTAAAATAGAGTAGTCAAAAACATTTCTGATTTATCATCAAATTAGGTCTTCTAAAAAAACCATATTGCTTGACCAGTTCGTGGTCTCTAATTTAAACAGTCTTTTCAGCAGCACTGTTAGTGTATAATATTGAGCTGGTTTTCCTATTGTTAAATAGATCAATATTAACTAAATTAAATTGTTTTTTTTTAGAATTCAAAACAAAAACCAGTTTCTTGATTTTCCAAAGTTTAGTAAAGTAAGTCATTTGTGTAATGTACTTGTATGTACAGTGTGTCATTGAATTGCATTTTAGTAGTGCACAATATTACTTAAAATTTATTTTAAACAGGCAAATGAACTGGAAGTCATGAACAAACTTGTTAAATTGACTTCAGCTGAAAGACTTCAATACTCAGAGTTTCCTTTACAATTTTCTAAGATAATTGTAAGAATGGACGCCACTTGCTATACGTAGATATAAAACAGTAATTAATTATTATAAGCTTATAATGTTAATTTGTACATTTTAGTATTACCTTAAATTTATGGCCATTGCATGTAACCAATAATTTATATTACGGAAACTGCATTACAATTAATATTAAAAAGATATTAGACTTTTACAATATAACTCATAGAACTATAAACGGTAAATCATTCGTGATTACAGAAATTTAGAGTTTATTTATAAAATACTCATTTTTATTTATAAAAAGAAATTGTAGTCGACTTCAGTTTGCCTCATTATCGCAATGGAGAAAATAGTCAGATGGACATAGCTGAAAAATATGCTGTTATGGTCTTACATGAGGCTTATACAGAACCAATATTTGATGACAGAAACATCATTAAACTACACAAACAAACCCGAAATAAAATTACAGCAAAAAAAGTTGTAGATTTGTAAACATAAAATTATATATGCTTATTTTAACAGTTTTTCTTTTTTTTAATTAGAAACATTATATTTTTGATACAAACTGTGTTAAAAGAAAAGAGTCGACTAAATATCCAATGCCATCATTTGATGAAGATGACTTCATGTTATACACTAATGAAGATTATTACTACACAAGAGAAGTAATTAATTGTTAATAAAAATGTTATTGTATATGTTTTAATTACTTTTATTTTAGTCCTGTTTGGCTTCATGTCTTCAGAACTTGACTATGAAGTACTGCAAATGCCAATTGCCTCAATTTCAAACTGACCGACAATTGCCAACATGTCAAAGTAATATTTTCCATATTGAAGTTTATATTAAACTTATTCGCATTAAACTTATTTTTGTAGAATGTAACTTGATTTCTCAAAATGATCTTGATATGTGTGATTGTAAAAGACCTTGCACGTAATATTGACTAATTTTCCATATTCTTCATTGTTTTCTATTATAAATGGTTTAGGTACTCACAATATTATTATACAATTGAAAATTTTAGGTCTACCTTCAATTCCATTATAAACAATAGTGTAAAAGTAAAACACTTTAAAAAATAATATCAATTTATGCTGAACGGTATTGTATATTAATGATTATTTTAATAACAGAAACACAATTTTACACGTGATGACGTGTTATATTATCATTTGCTGCACAATCACTCTGTTGACTTAATGGAATACGAATACAGGTAAATACAGTATTAAAAGCTGTATAATGTATTTTTATGCTGCTTTTCTATGTTGTAATTTAATTTAAGTAATGTTTTTACAGAACATCAAGCGTATTCGATACTGCGGTAATGTTGTCAGTAATTGAAAAGAAAATAAATGTTATAAACGTGATTCCAGCCTGTAATGTAAACATTTTTATTTCACACATTTCAGTCACTTATAAAATTGTTGAAAAGTTTTATGTTGTTGATTTTAGTTTGAAGTTGTTTTGAGTCAAATTGGAGGTATTTTGGGAGTTTACGCAGGATTTTGTCTACTAAAGACTGTGGAAATCACTTTCGATTACGCTATAAAAAACATCTTAAAGAAAAAGTAAGAAATTTTAACAGAAAACTATAGTGATTAACTTTCTAGATTCCTTTATTCTTAGGAAACAACAGCAACAACTAAGAGCTTTAGGTACTATTATTACACTTTTAATATTGTATATTATCTCTTTTAATCTTTGTCCAATTAGAACCTATAAAGTTTAAAAAAAATCAAGGAAATTCATCGATTTCACTTATAAAACGAATTCAAAACTCCAAATCAAAGTCAAAGTTGTTTTGGACTGTTGTACTAATTGTTGGAATGTGCCAAACATGTAAACAAGGATATCACCTGTTTGATGACTATTTCAAGTATCCTGTGCAATATCTTGAATAATTTATTTATTGTTTCTAAATGTTTTGTTATTTTGTAGATATCCTGTGACTGAAAAAATTCAAAAATTACATGTAGTGGAATTTCCATCAGTTACTGTTTGCTCAAATAATGTTTTGCCTAAAGAAAATAACAGCCCAATTAAGGAAATGATTTTAAGCAACTTTACTGAAGTCCTTAAAACGCCTCCTAACAATGTAAGTCAATTAAGTACAGTAATTTAAAAACTATTCCTTTCCAATTCTTATTTTTTGTTTTTTTGTTTTGATTTTAGAAAACTACAGATTGGTATATTTCATTTATGGAATTTATAATGAACAAACCCATTGAAATTCGAAAGCAATTGTATCCACCCATGAAAAGTGTCATTAAGAAATGTCAATATAAAGTTGGTTTTAACGAGTTCAACTGCAGGTATATTTTATAATTTTCATTTGAACAAATTAAAAAACTTTTGTAATTGATTAATTGAAATCGTTGAACATTTTTGCTTATTGAAGCTTAAATTCATCTAAATATTTTTATAATTAAATCAACTTTTTTAGTCATTTACATGAAGAATATCTGGGTACTTATGGAAACTGTTACACATTTAATCAAAAGTTTTTAAATGAAGAAAAAGACCATCAAATTAATCCTACTGGTAAATATAATTACTCATTGGTCAACCAAGAACAGTGAAACACGCTTATAACAATCTCTCTTAAGCCAAAATTATTATGATTTATACTATCAAATACTGTAATTACAAGTAAATACTGTAATTCTGTAAAAATTAATTTGAATTTTATTATAAGCGTATTTCTCTGTATTACTAGATATTATGATTTATTAAAACATAAATATTAGAATTAAAGATGGAATTGCAAACTATATTACCGGAATTTGTTGAAATGAGAACGATAAATGCGTTGCCCCTTTATATTCATCCAAAAGGAACATCACCAAATTTGCTTCAATCCAACCGGTTTTTGTTTATTAAGGCTGGGATGAAATACAACATTAAATTTTCTACAGTAAGAATTTTGTGCTATTTCTGAGTAGCAACTCGTTTGATAAATTAAGGCATCATGACACTTATCTGTAATTCTTAACTAATTAAACATTAGCTTTGCTATGTTTTTATCTATTAATTTTATAGCTTAATATTAGGTTTTTATTAGAAATTAGAAAACTAAACTGCAAATGTCATTTATTGTAGATAGTGTAAAAAACTTAGAATTGTTTTAGTTGATTAATTACGTCTAAAATGTCAACCTATTTGTTTACTCAATATAATTTTAATTAGATTAAAACTGAACGTTTATCTTCACCATACCCAAGCGAATGTGTTTCTAAAATTGGACCAGAGCTTCTATGGAAAAACAACTTTTATAATCATGATCGACAGTACAAATATCATGTGGAAGTAATAACTTGACATTTATCATTCATTAATTCATTGTTAAATTACTAGGCATTGTTGTTTTTATATAATTTTATGTTTGTTTTTCTTTAAATCATGTAAGTCTTGTATTGCATCTTCTCAACACAATTATACTAAGAATGGATATCTTGCTGTTGGTTATAAGTTGTATGAAGGACGATTAACTCCAAGCGATGACGTCATTTTAGGTAAATTATGTTTAACCATCATACTGTGCACATACGTTTTTTAAAATATGATGTCATTTTAAACAATTAAAACGCATGAGCTTAGGTTTTGATGTGAAGTAATGATAAAATAATGTGTGTCATTAATTGTATTTGTTTTTAAATTCTTCAGATTGGCGTTGTCCAAGTCCATGCAGGTTGGTTTTAAATCAATTTGCAAGTTAATTATCATTAGTCATAAAACAATAATTAAAATTGTAATATAAAATAATAATTAAAATATACGTTATGTATTGAATTTAGCACTGTTCTTCATACAATTGAAGAATATCAAGAATATCAGGTACCCTAATAATAACCTATTAAAGTATTTTATATATTTCTAAAATTCCGTTTTCCAGCCAATCTATCATTAGCTACTTAGTATAACATCAATATTTAATATTTTTGTTTAATATAAATTAAAAGTACTATATTATGTCTATTTTTCAGGTATCAATTGATGAAAAAGAACTAAATGGCAGTGACATAGCAGATATACGGTTGTAAGTTTAAAAAAAATTGTAAATATTTTTATCTAGTTCCTTTTTATTATTTAAAAAATGTTAATATTTATTTATTTTTATAAAATCTTGTATTTTAAAAATATCTTATGATTACGTTTATTATTTCAGCGTCGATTATGATGATTTTGCCTATTCCAAAGAGGATACCATCTACACTAACAAAATGTTTAAAGTGTAAAAATTAACTATTAATTAATTAATAATATGAAATATTTATTTTATTGATTTCTATTAGATTGCGTCCATTTCCTCGTAGTCTTGTTACAATAAGTCCATATAAAATAGAAACCACAATCATCAAAGATGTTCCATCAATTACAGTAAAATTAAATTTCATATCCTTTATAACTTAAATTAAATTTTAAATTTTGTTTTGATAAAGATGCAAGACATAATGTGGGAAATTGGAGGAACAATGGGATTGTGGATTGGAATTTCTGTGTTGTCAATTATTGAGCTCAGTTGCCTCATCATCCAAAAATTAATTCGCTTTTTTAAAAGGATAAATAATAAATTGTCTTAAGACTATTTGTTTTTAGCACTTTTACTTGTACAAATGTGTAATTTAAATCACATAATCTAATTATATTTAAAATAATTAAATTCACAATTGATCATTAGTTGCAACAAAAACTATGAAGTCATCTTAATTCGCTTGTTATTAAGTTTTTATTAGTAAAGATAAACCAATAACTAATAAGCTTTTTTCAGATAAACCAATAGCTAACCATTTTACCGTATACTCTTAAAAATTTATAAACATTTTAATGATTAAAAATCAATTGGATTTTTAATTCCATCTCAAGAATATAACATTATTTGGTTAGATTTATTAATTTTGAATTTAGTTTACCTTTTTCTTAGTGCTTCGTGGTTATAAAAATGAGGTTTAGTAAAGTTTTAGACGTTTATTTTATTGATTTTTCATTCCAGAATCACTGAGTTACTGTCAAATTCTTGTCTTGGTGAATATGTCTTGTCTTAAGAAGTTATGATCATCTTCTTGGTGCCACTTATTTAGTTGTTTAATCATGTCCAATTTGAAATTTAAAAATTGCTAACATATTTTGACATTTTTAAAAGCCATACCTGTATTATGTTTTACTACTTATTTGACTAAAATTTATTATAAAGTTTGAATGATAGTCTTTTTTAAAAAAAAAACATTTGCATTTTCCAAAATATTCAACTTTACACTACGGTACTGTACAATCCTTATCTTTAAAAATGTTATCATCTTTTGGCATTTTCAGTGCAAATACTCGTTTCATGTTTACCTATTATGTCTTTATCCTTGTCACTGTAACTTTTATTAAACGTAGCTGAATTATTTCTTATCCTATCGAGATTATAGTATAAATCCATGTCACTTTCCTCATCCGATGACGAGGAATCACTGTCTGAACTTGAAGATGATGAGCTGCTTAATGTCGATTTTGAGGAGGATGAAGAAGAAGAATCACAATGTCGGTTTTCACCGGAAATAGAACTAGAACAAGATGATGAAGAGCTTGAAGAAGATGATGAAGAAGATGAAGACGACGATGAAGAATCTTCAGAATCAGAATCCAAATTCAGTACTTTTGATTCAGCTCTGTAAAAAAATAAAAATAAAGTTTCTTTTTTTTGTAGTTTTTTATTTTTAATGGAATTTTGATTGAATTACTTGTGTGCTAACTGGAATTTGTGCTTTTGAAGCGTCACTTGTTTCCTGTAAATAAAAATCAATTTTTCAACATTTTCCAATCGACTTCATCACAAAACAACAAAAAATATGCAATAAATAAAACAAAGTAATTGAAAATTGATTGCTTTTTTGCATTGAAAATCTGAGCGTCGTAATTTCAGATTGAATTTTTTAAATAGGTAGAAATATTAGCATGTGAATTTAATATGGAAATGTACAAGTAGGTGGAGCAATTTTCATTGAATTCAAATCTGAATTGCTTTATTTATCGATTGATTTTTCAAACACGTCTATGTTGGTGTGACGTGATTGCTTTTGAAATTAAAAGCAATTTTTTAAATTTGCAAATATAATGTAGTTTTATGCAAATTTGTTGGAAATTGGAGTGTCTATCGACGGTGACGCCAATAATTGAACATACGCCTTATTAAATTTGTAAACTAGGTTGTATATACACTTGTTTAGTTTTCTTGTTAACTGTAATATGAGTTTGATTTATTCATAATTATATTTTTATCGACTTATAATAAGTAAGCTCTCATTGTTGCATTAATTTTACAGATTGTTGTAGTCTAGAAAAATATTTATGCACTAATTACTGACAAATAGTAAAGAAATATGAAACTAAAAATTTTAAAAACAAAAATTTTAAAAAAGACAAGTTTTAAAATTTGTAAATTAATTTTTAAAACAATAAATATAAGTTGAAAATTATAAATCAGAAACATTTTCATAAATTAACAAAGTTGTAAAAAATGTTCAGCAAAAAAATTTCATAAATAAAAATAGCAAAAGAATCAAAATAAAGTTTGAAAAAGTGAAACTAATTTTTTAAATCTTTTTTAAATTAATTTAAGAGTGTTATTTGTGCTAACAACGTTTAATAACAACAAAAGATCTAAAGTTTTTAATAAAACCAATAAAATTCAGTATCGTTTTTTAGTAGCATAAAAAAACGAGAAAAATACGTATTGAAAATTATGCAATTTAGTCTTTTCTTTTTTATAGCATAAAAAAATTATGTTTTCATATGAAACCGACGATTTAATGAATGTATTGTTTATTTTTTATTACCTAAATTAAATACAGTGAAAACCGTGTAAAATGAAACTGAGTGGATTAAAATATTTCTTCGTGTTAAAAGAATTTTATATTGAACAATGTATGCAAAACAAATATTGCATGATATTACGAGATACATTTCCGGTTATTATACCTGTACTGTAAATTTTGTAATTAATAAACTTTAATGGTCTACCGTAATCTTAATTTATTTTTTTAAATAAAAAAATTACTAAAAAATAATTAGATTTTTTCTAAGTGTACGTAATTAGTCCATTCCAAGAAACGAAAATGTTTCGTGTTAAAAAAATGTAGACAAATTCACAGTATTTTGGTCGCATTATTATTTTGTGTTAACCAATTTTTCATGTTAAGAACAATAATTTAATTACAATAGACATTGTTTACAATAATTAATTTATCTGTTTATAAAACTACACTTTTTTCGAAGCAGAAGTATCAAATTTCGTCATTTTATATTTTGTTGAGTAATTTCAAATTAGTGCATAAAACATACAAGTATCTACACTCAAAAAATGTACACATATTTTCTTAAAGTTACAGTAAATCACTATCACTAAATGCAATTACTTTTCTTGTAAGTTAAAATTGGAGTTTGAACAAGATATTTGAATTTAATTATGTTTGACTAAAATTGCTGTAAACAAAAATATTTTTCTATATTCTGTCATCGTTTTGTGGTGATTGTACATGTAAAACCTAAACATATGTTTATAAATAGCAACTATTTGGCCTGTTTAGCTGACGCTGACCTCATTCATTGCTTTATTATTAGATGTCATTTTCTCATTTCGTGATGGGGCATGGGGAACTAAATGTAATAATTAATAATATTAATTACAAGTCTCGAAGCTGAATTATGTCCTTTAGCTTTATGTGGCTTCCAGATACAATTATGGGAAATAAGAAAAAGAATCAAAAGAGAAAGTCAGCTTTTCTATGGAATCAGTAGACCATGTAATACCCTTTAAACTGGACATAAGGTTAATCTTTCTTTCGACGCATGCGCAATGACTTTCCATCAACAAAAAGTATTAAAAATAAGTTTAGTAAGTTAGCTCTAGGGTTTTATTTACACAACGTCAAATTCGTAAGTGACAGATAATTGGGTCATTTATTTGTAATTGGGAAAATAAGTCGATGAATCAATTTTGATCACAAATCACTTTAGGCTGAATTTAATTTTACTAATTAATTAAAGTTGAATTAAACAATTTAAGTTAGTAAAAGTTATCGAGAAATGACAGTAATTATTTTGTTTTTTCAGCATAAACAATTAATGAATAATAAACTAATTTAAACCAATTACAATGTCGTTAGTAATAATTCGAATAAAATTAATTTAAAAAAATAAAATGAATTTAGCATAGATAATTCAAATTGTTTAAAATTAGTTTGACATACTGTAAATAATTAAAAAACTCAAATTTTTAATAGCTTTTCTTCTACTCAATTTTTTTTTAGTTTTTATTACTTAAATTTGTACGAATTAATTTTGCTGACAATTTTGTTTTAATATTAAATCCATAACCTGTCAGAATTAACTAATCTGTCTAATCAAAAACAATTATAACAACTTTTTGCACTAAAATTTTAAATTCTAATCTAAGTTAGCTAAGGTATTTCGATTTACCATAATTCATTTTTACGAAATTTGATTTTTAAGAGTTCTAATTTTGATATAACTTAACTACAAAGCATCCTACTTACTGAAATTTTGTCAACATTTTTGCATTATAGTTCCTACAATAATTGATATGTGCTAATTTAGGTTTACAGATCACTTCTGATCTGTAAATATACTAATTTTTAAAAAATAAGCTCACCAAATTTGCTTCCAACAGGGATATGCTAAAATAACAAGGATATGCATGCCAAATAAATTAATATTGTATTTGCGTTTTTAATTAAATTAGCAGCCTAATTTAGTCCACATTCTTTCTAAAAGTTTTTTCAGTTGTCGTTTTAACTACATTTTTACGTAATTGAGCTTCAGAACGATTAAAATCTAACTAAAAATAACTAAATATTTGTCAAATTGAAATAAACTTACATCAATTCAGGCCATGTAAACAAACTTTGGGGTTCCATGTTGAAGTCGTATTCAAATGCTTGATATCATGTTTATTCCGATAAGTAGATTTTTGTATGAACTTATTTGATGTCGGCAGAAAATATCAATACATTATTTTTTATCCAGCTGGAAGTATATGGCAAGAAAATAGACCATAAAATCCAAATTTAGGTTTAAATTTGTTTTCTTTTTATATCGACAAGCCAGAGCAACGATATGACGTATATTGTGTGTGTGTGAGCTGTATACTCATTGCTCAACTTACACAAGCAAAATGTGGCACTAAAATAAAGGTTAAATATAGACCCAAGCCAAAGGCCTGTAAACGCAATTGATGATGCTAGCGACCTCTTACGAAACTACAAAGCATTTGCCTCTGCTTATAAGATACACAAAATATGCATAATACACGGTAGGTCAAAAGTTAGTCCACAAAATATTTGAATTTTATACAAATTTCCAATCTTTTAAACACAATATTGAAATTTTTTTTAAAACAATATAGAAATTTTTTTTAAAACAATATTGAAATTTTTTTTAATACAATATTGAAATTTTTTTAAAACAGTATTGAAATTTTTTTAAAACAATATTGAGATTTTTTTAAAACAATATTGAGATTTTTTAAAATAACATACATTGAGTTCTTTTTTTTTTAAATGAAGTGTTTTTTTTTTAAATATTATTAAAATTTTTAAAAAATATTATTGAAATTTTTAAAAAATGTTATTGAAATTTTTAAAAAATATTATTGAAGTTTTTAAAAAATATTATTGAATTTTTTAAAAATATTATTGAAATTTTTTAAAATAATATTGAACAAAATATTGAAATTTATCAAAAAAAATATTGAAATTTATCAACAAAATATAGAAATTTATCAAAACAAAATATTGATATTTATCAAAAAAAATATTGAAATTTATCAACAAAATATAGAAATTTATCAAAACAAAATATTGAAATTTATCAAAAAAAAATATTGAAATTTATCAACAAAATATAGAAATTTATCAAAACAAAATATTGAAATTTATCAAAAAAAATTATGAAATTTATCAAAAAAAATATTGAAATTTGTCAAAAAAAATATTGAAATTTGTCAAAAAAAATATTGAAATTTGTCAAAAAAAATATTGAAATTTATCAAAACAAAATATTGAAATTTATCAAAAAATATATTGAAATTTATCAAAAAATATATTAAAATTTATCAAAAAATATATTAAAATTTATCAAACAAAATATTAAAATTTATCAAAAAAAAATATTAAAATTTATCAAAAAAAATATTAAAATTTATTAAACTAATTATTTTAAAATTTTATTAAATATTAAAACAATATAATTTATTATTTAAGTATAACTTAATTAAATTTCCTAAAATAATTGATTTTAAGCTTTTTTAATAAACTTCATTACATTTTGTTTTCCTTCTTCAAAAGATTATTTTTATTCAACTTTATAAACCAAAGTTTGCCAATTTTAATTAATTAAAAAACCAAAATACCTAAAGATGAATATTAAATATAAACAATATCTTCATAAAACAAAAACTCATTATAACGTTTGCAAATATTTGTGCATTAAAGTAAGCAAACAACCTATATTACAAACTTTATTGTGCTAAGCTTAAAAATTGTCAGTAAATAAAAAAGCCATTAAGAATTAATTAGCCAATGTTTATTAAGTCCGGATTAAAGTGTAATTAAAAGTTAAATTGCGTCGGAAGAGAGAATTTCTTCGAAAGTACAGTAGATCGTCTATTAAAAATAATAAGAGGAGGAAATATTGATAGTTATTAGGCCAAAGTAACAAACAACATTTTTCAAGCAGATTAAACAGCCTATCGATCGATATTGGAGCATTAGTTTGTAATTACTTTGTCATTGTACAGCAGGTTAGACATTTCATTTTTTTTTTCATTTCAAAATAATAATAGCAAAGGCCATACACAAACTGTACTATGTAGGCGTGTCTATATGGCCATTATATCTACACCACATGACCATCAATCACGCAATACTTAATACAGAGCAAATACACTACATCAGTGGTATTCAACCTTTTAACCTCACGGCTCTGTTTATGGCATCGATTTATTAACATTTTTTTTACCAAATATTGTCATTATACTGCATTTCTGAGCATTTGTTGGACAATGCAGTATGTAAAAGTATAAAAAATGTGACAACTTAATGTATCATAAAAATACTTTTTTTTAAAATTTTGTTGTTAAATGTCACAATTTATAAACACATAAATTTTAGTAAATTTTTTATGAAGTCCTTTACGTCAGAGCACCTATTTAGCACAAGCAAATACAGTGAAAACCACTTAACACGAAACGGTTGCACCCAACATATTTCTTCGTGTTAAACGATGCATGCAAAAACAAAAATCTACTTACCAAAATTACATTTATTAGAGTACACTATTTACATTTCAACATATTATACATTTTCTTCATACATATGTAAGTATGTAATTTTAAGTTTTTTTTAAAACAAACCAACAATTTATTGATTTTTTGTTTTTAATCCATTTTTGAAATAATTTTGAGTTAAACAAGAAAAATATATAAAAATGCCTATTCTTATATCGAGACTGTGTTATAGTTTTGTGTTAACCGATTTCTCATGTGAAGCATTTTCGTGTTAGCTCCAGTGTCGAAAATGTTTGGGCAAAACTACTTTGTTGGGTCAAAACCACTGTGTGACACCTAATTATTTGACACAAGGGGACTGACCTGCACCGTTTAAAGAGAAAATTGGTCAAAGCAATTTTCCACTACAATTTCTATTTTGTATTAATTAATTAATTGATTAATTAAGTCTCATGTCATGTTGAACCTGAATTACCTGACCACAGAGATCATGGAGTGAATTGTGATGCATGACGTCTTACGTGGTCATCCTGTGGTCAAGATTGACGTGGTAAATAGTATAATGTGTTTTGTACGGGACCTTAGGTTGTGAACCAGATAAAATACCAACAGTTATTTATTATTCACGTAATGAGAATAACATTTGAGGAATTTTAGCAAAATACCCCTAATTAAATTCTTCCAATTAATTGGCTAATTAGGGAATTGGGGAGCTTGACGATGGTTGTCATTAGCAAAGTTTAAATTGTTGTCCCAGTTTAGTATTATACCGGAAATGAAAGGTGCAGTTAACATTTTTGGATGACGGCCAAATGGATGCTCTTATTATGATATTGCTGACTTTATTATGGCAAATTTTTTGCTGACGATATTTAAAGAAGTAAATGTTTTTGACTGTTTATTATTATCATATTAAACAAATTTCTTCATTCAGCAAGAAATTCTGTTTATCTTTTGCAATTTACATGATTAGTTTTTTTTATGAAGATTGTATTAGATGTTATTTCGATATACAGTATATTAAATTGTACTTAATTTTTTATGGGATAAATTGTTTGATTGATGTTTATGCAGTAGTTTATATGGTTTTGAAAGTAAATTATGAAATGCCATATTAATGCCAAGAAAATTAAAAATCGTATTGATGTATCATGTTTATTTTAGATTACATAGTTATGTTTGAAGATGTTTATTCAGACTGAATGTATTTTTTAAATTTTTATATTTGATTTTCATAAATGAATAGTAGATGTTTTAATAACAGAGTAGATTTAAAAAAAAGATTAAGTTATTAAATTAATCCTTATGAACATGAAATGTAATTCAAGTTCAAATAAAAATAAAGTTAAAAGTTAAAAAATCAAAACAACACACTTTTTGTAAATCAGAAACTAAAATGTAATATTAATTTCAAAATTAAAAACAATTTTAATTAAAATTCCAAAAAAAAATAAACATTTTTTTAATCGACTAATTACAATATTAAAAAATGATGTAACCATAATTGACAAACTAAATTCCACGAAAACCTTTATTAAAAAAATAAAAAAAATGTATAATACAACTTGTAACTGTAAATATAAAAATCATAAACAAAATGATCATAAGATATGTGTTTAGTTATTTTGTTGTACTTATAAATGAAATTACACGTTAACAATAAAGAAACAGGAATAAATCGCATTGCTTACCATAGATATATTTCCCGTTTCTTTATTAACATTATTTATACAGAATTTAAACACGTATCTCATGATCACCTTTGTAGAAACCAAATATTTATTCAATAATAATTTTGAAAAAATGGTTTCCAAGAATTTAATTTGTAATTTTAACGAATAAATATATTTTTTTTTAATTTTCTAAATTAAATTTAAAACCCATTAAACCACTTTTTTAACTAAATTTTTAACTGATTTATTCCCAAGCCTATTTACATTGCTTAAAAGTTTGATTTGCTGTAATTTTATTTGTATAGTATTTGATGTCTTTATAATGAGAATTCACCAATAGAAATGTGTTAAATCATTTCCCCAACCCAAACCCTCTCTACTTTCATTGTATTCCGCATTGACAACTCCCTTGTCATCATTTTCTTTTTGATTTTTCCCTTAGGTAAAATGACGTCACCAAATGTTGTGCAGTGAGCTAAGGATGTGTAGTACAGTATAAAGCCTAAGTTGAGATGGGATTCTGAATGAGAATGCTATGTCAATAATAATAAGTTGTTTTCAGCCACGAATGAAGATGATTAGGAAAAAGGAAACCAGATCAATATCGATTGGCAAGGAAGAAAGCGTCGTAGAAAACACATAGAAATAGTGCCATTGTATTCAACATCTCTATAAGCCGCTTATACGGTATACACTGTATACACTATTATTTTTTTTATTTATTTTTGTTTAAGAGAAAGAAAAGATTTACTAAGAAATCGAGTGGTTGAATATAAATTTCCATTTAATGACATATCATCGAAAATCTTGATAGCGTCAAATCTGATCAATAAGTGCAATTTGGTCGTTGAGAAGTTGGTGAGCAGTTTAATGAGCATGGAACTGATGAGCGTTTACAGTTAATGGTTGCTAAGCAACGTCAAAACACTACAGTTTAATAAATAAATTAGTTGATACAGACACACCAGTGTTAAAACGTACAGGGCACAACAAAATTTAGAGAGAGCTTTCAATTTTCAACATCTTATTAGGTTAAAATTTGCTTTTATTTAGACTTTTTATTACAAACATCGAAATTGAACCCCTGGGCAAATACAATCCAATCGTTTAAATATTTAGGTGCTTAAGACTTTCAGTACACAAACTTGATTTTTAAATCTATTATTTAGTTTCTCGCTTCAGGACATTTGTGATGTATTGAAGTGAAATTACTGTACAAGTAGGAGTTGCATTTTCTTAATAATTAATTAAGTAAAAAACAGTGCCAAAAAACAATTGTTTATTGGTGCTTTTCTTGTTTAGAAATGTCTTTTATTCATCATATAAAATGTTTCTGGATTAAATACTTGAGATGGTGCCTCTGTACGTGGATATGTTTACATTATCCATTGTTATTCAGTAAAATGTCATTAATGGATAAATTACATTTTTCAATATAAAAATTTAAAGATATATTATTAGTTTAATCAAAAATCTTTGCAATTTCAATATACACGTATTATGAACTGAAAAAGAGACAAATCGCAATTGAAGCCTATGTAACTTTTGGAGGAAAAAAAGAAATGAGACAATTATGCATTTACACCTATGCAATTTAGTCTCGTTTCTTTATTGGTGGAAAGTGAAGTGGCAAATTTGATCTCTTTTAGCACTTGATACCTCGGTGGAATAATTGTTCATGTTTAGAATTATAAAAAAGTTAATTTTTTGCTATTTTTATATTAACGCTTATGAACAGTAACAAATGAGGCCTTGGTCAAAATGCCAAAAAGCCAAGCTCTGATTCACACTTCTGTAAATCACACGCTGTAAACTACACGACTTACTTAGCGCTATTATGCTAATTAACAAATCCTAATTAATTTTTAATGTTTTGTGTTTGCTTTTTCCGGTTATAACTTACTGTAGCTCACGGAATTGTCATCTCCAGTACGTAATCTTTTTTTATAATTGGGTGTTGCAAAAATTGTAAAGATATAATATTAAATATTCAAGTTTCATCAATTTAATATAACAAATCTAGTGACGTAAATTGAAACCTACAGAAACACTTTACTTGTATCTTTCTACTTAGTGTGTTACTAAATACTGCGGAATTCTTTAGTAATTGCTTTGTAAAGGGAGAAATCTAAGTTGGAGCACTTTTTTACCAAAGGCATAGAAAAGAGAGACATTGAAAGTCTTGTTTCTTTATAGATAGTGTAAAAAAAAGTGCTTATGTTTATAAAATCACCCGGGAAATATAGGTAGATGATAGTCTTGTCTGTGTAATGTGGAAATTCCTTCCGGTTACTCTGTCAAGATCAAATTGCAAAGCTATAAATATCGTTTTTATTAAGTTTGCTGTTTACATCATCGCATAAAAAAGATGTAAGATATGTAAAAAAGTTCACGGAAATCTTTTTTCTCCATTTAATTTGCTGTAGTTGATGCTTTCATGTAGGTCGTGATTTATTTCAAGCTTTATACAGTAGCAACAGGTGATTTTATTTGATTGATTTTCCTAGAAATACAAAAATTTGTTCATAAAAATTTTTTTAGGAAAAAATTAGCACACTTACCATTGAATTATTAATGTTTTTGAGACTGAAAATGTTTCATTAAAGTGGTTCAACTTTAATCTCTTTAACCTATGGACACAATAAAATTTCTCAAAGGAAAAGTTCACCAAATTCGGAATATTCCTTAAAGGCATTTATTTATATGGAAATATTGATTTTGTCATTTCTACTGAATACAAAATTCTTACAGTGTAAATCTCAATCAGACAAATACACATAAAAATGTTTTTGAAGACATGCACTGTCACTCTGTGTAGTGTGACGTTAAAATCCTGAAAGCATAAATCCCTCAAAATTTCTGTGTATTGCAAATTTTGCTATTCAAAATGTCACAAATATTTTTGAACAATTTTTTATACTTGTATTATTAAACTTTAATGTTCCAATTAAACATTTAAATTAAATCATTAGGTGTTTACTTAAAATTTATAACAAGTTTATGATTATTTTTTTGAATTCATTTTAATAAAAGCACACAGGTATTTTTTTCGATTGGCTAAATTTAATCAATTGAGGTTAAAATTAATAAATTTTGATAGTCTAATAATTTTCCATTTGTTAAATTAAATACTTTTTGTTTATTAAGTTGCACAATTTTTGTTAGTTAAGTCGAAAAATGTTTATTTGTTCAATTTAATTATTTTTATCAAATTAAATTATTTTTGTTTGATAAATTTATTCATTATTGTTAATTTATACTAGTTTTTTTAATTTTAGGTTTTTATACGTTTAAAAATATATTTATTTATTAAGTGTAATAATTTATTTGTTAACTGTAATAATTTATTTGTTAAGTGTAATAATTTATTTGTTAAGTGTAA
>JAAFCF010007112.1:4474918-4493641 GCA_013389785.1 Helicorthomorpha holstii
TAAATTTAATAGATTTTTTTGTTAAATTTAATAGATTTTTTTGTTAAGTTTTTAAATTTAATCCTTTTTACTGCAAAACTTTACCAATTGGTTTCATAATAATATTTCAGTAAACATGTTTATTCAGTCGATTTTATTTTAAGTTTTTTTTTAATTCCATTCAGTATTTTTAAATAAATTTCATAGATTCCTTAAAACCCGAATTTCCTTGATAAAACTGTACCAACCCAGTATTATATTCAACCAAAAATTCAAATATTGATTTGGCCATCAATCGATGCAAATGTAAAATGTTTAACATGGTGTTTTACAAATGTAGGTTTCTTCCATTAATATACATATCTGAAAATATCATACGAAGCTGTTGTTTGTAGTTGCTACACAAAAGTTTATGCACCGTATAAAAAATACTTTGTTGGCATTGGCAATCTCGTAGCATTAATTAATCATTACTTGTGCATTAACTATGCAAAAAGCCTCTTCGTTAAGTCATTAATGATTCAACATGTCCTGGGATACTTATTTCGTCTTTGTTCTTTTCCATTGCTTTAAAAAAGCAACTGAAAACATCTGTAGTACTTAATAGCACTTTTGTTCGTTTTGTTTTAAATTTAAATATACAGTACGGTATTCAGTAACCTGCAACATAATATATTTATTGGTAGTGAATGATAGAAAGCAAGCAAAATACATTTTGCTTAAAAATGCAAGTTTTTTAACTGGAAAATGTTTTTTAAATGCTTAATTCAAATGTTTACTAAAGTAAGTGACTGTAACTGATTTTAAAAATTCTGTAAGTGACTGTAATTTTTAAAATCTAAATTTCAGGTGTTAAATAAAAATAAGGAATTATTTAAGCATTAAATTTTAACATTACACAATTTAGACTCAACTTTGTCATTATGAAATTAATAATTTTGATATTAATTTCCAAAATAATTATAATATTTAAATTATATTAATTTAGTAGCTACAAAATTTTTTTTAAACATAAACCCAATTTTTGTCATAAAGAAAACAATTGATCGTTTTCAATTGAATTTTAAAGTTAAAAAAATCATCTTAAAATAATAAGTAAGATGAAAAAATACCTAAAATTTATTGTAAGAATTAAAACTTAAGATTCGGTTAAATTTTAATTACTGGTATTCAAATAAGCATTTAGCTAAATATTCTCAAATAAAAATTATGTGGCTAAAATAACTTTGATTTTCAAAAACAAATTTACAAGTACATTTAATTGCAAAAAAACTATTTTTAATTTAAAAAAAAAACCTAAATTTATTTGAATAATGTGTAAATTAAAAGTATTGGCTGATTGACACCTTCTGTATACTTACTTAAATAAATACAATATAAAAAAATTAATGTAGCTGCAAAAAAATAACTAAATTTCATTGCAAAAAGAAATAAATTTCATTGCAAAAAAAAACTAAATTTAATTGCTAAAGATTTTTTAAATTTACTGTAGTTTTTTTTAAAAAACTAAATCTATTTTTTTAAAACTAAATCTGGTTGAAATAAAATCTAAATCGAGTTAATAAAAACTAAATTGAGCTACAAAAACTATAAAATCTAAACAAAATAATCTAAATTGAGTTACAAAAACTATAAAATCTAAACAAAATAATCTAAATAAAGTATCAAAAAAAGTTAACTAAATACAAAAAACCTAAACTTAGTTTTTTATAACCTAAATTTAACCAAATTTTTAACGCAACCTAATTTTGGTTTTAAAGCTTAAATCTATTTCACGAGATTGAAATTTAAGCATTATAAATTTATAAATGTAAAATAATTATATTAAAATGGACTAAAAACTAAATAAGTTTAAAATTGGTCAATGTATGCAGTGTATAAACTAATTTAAAACATCAGATTATTGATCAGTAAAAAAAATACAAACTTGGTAGCAAAATTCAATACAGATGTGTTTATTTAAGCAGAAGTAAAGTATCTGAAGCAACAAATTTGCAAGTAAATAACGAGTTTTAATAAAATCCAAATAAGTTGTTCACAGTCAGTTGTTTTGGGGGATCATTTCTTGGCTTCCCTTGGCACATGCCATTTTCCCAAAACCAAATTACGTCACCGTGTCTATTTTTGTTGTTTTTAATCAACATCTTCCACGAGTAGAAAACGGTGTTTATGTTGACTCAAGGGAATCATTTGTGAATCAATTAGTCAGAATGTGATGGATGAACCAGCTTTCCAATGAATAAGATAGTCCTGATTTGGTAATCCCATATGAGAAATAAAAATGGATGGTCAGCTTCAAAATAAGACTCCCCAAATGCTCCGATTCGCTCAACATCCAAAGCCGTGGCAGCTGACGCTTCACTGCCATCTTCATTCACCCGAATACTCGCTCTATTATGATCAGCCAAGCACAAAATTAAATTAAAACTTTTGCAACTAATGCTGCTACTTCAAGCTATTAAGTTTTCTTATCTCATCTTGTTACCTGTGACTGACTTCATTAACATAAGCATCAGTTATGTCGGAAGTTAATCCAGACAAATCAGCTTGGCCTTGCACAAACAAGTCGTTTAAGCCCATTTTAACCAAAGTCTCTCTTAAACTCAATTTAGAGTCTAAATTAAATCTGTTTACAATATACAAAAAATATTAAATCACAATTAAAACTTGAAATTTATATATTAACCTGGGCAGTCGTACATTAACAGGCTCTTTCTTCAGGTTGGCAATCATTTTATTAAGCAGCTGAGTGGTCATTTGCTGCTCCATTTGACCTAGTCCTTCAATTTCATCAGGTAAAAATATAAACATACTCATTCTTGCATCAGTGTATGGTAACTCCAAAATACTGCATTTCATTTCTTCACTGTGGCCATGAGGAACCTTCAAACGGGCCACCATCATCGCGACAGAGGTACTGTCGTGGGACGTGGTGTGGAAAGTTGCTCTTTCGTAGGTTATTTTTTTGTCAAACTTATAAAGCCAATTTCCCTTAAAATAAACAACATTTGCTAATAAAATACTTGTGACAGAGCTAGGTGGAGCTTCCAATAAGCTTTCTATCTGCCCACGCGTGTGCACGCGAACCCACGTGTTGATCAAGTCTTTAGCAAAACTGGTGTTATTAAAATCAACTAATTCCACCTCAGCGTCGTAGTACTCCAGGAGTTTCTCTGAGTAAATTTGAGACACATTTACATTTTTTTGAATAAAAACTTTGTTGGCTATTGTTAAGTTTTTGTGGATTTTGCTGGTTTTCACCCCACTGAGCACTTTCTTGTAGGACCGATGCACTTCTACGTATGACATGTTTTGAAAATGCAATGCCTGAGTCAGCTGCTCTGATGTGGCTCCACTTGAGCCCAGGTAGAGCATTGATAAGACACTCATAACACTGTATGGAGAAATTAACAGGTTCACATTAGCTGATGCCTCGCTGGAATTGGCTGATAACTCTTCACATAAAGTTTGGTAAATGTCAAGAGAAAATTCCAGCTGAGCTTGAGAAAGTTTTTGCAAAGATGGAACAGTAACGTTATCACAGTAACTAACGTTAACTATATTCAGTATAAATAATAAAATTACTATTTTGCCCATCTTCGAGTATCCAAAGTCCTCTAAATACAAATAAATAAAATTATTAATAAATTACGTAATTTCTACTAATAAAAGTCAAAATTTATCACTTAAAGACAAAACTAAAGAAAATAATTAGTATAGCTCTTTGTAATTAGAAAAAATAAGTTAATTACTCCACTCAAAACATTTTTAAGGTAAAAAGAAAATCTGTGAACTAAATAAAACTTAGATTTTTCCAGTTTATATTATATCCATTGATTATAACAAGTTGTAAAAAGAGGTTATTTGGTTGTACTTCTACAATTTAGGTTAATATTATTATAAACTTGTCTCGTCAAAACTATAATTAGTTTCAAGAGAGAGTTAAAAATTAACACACAGTCATTTTTTAAGTTTATGGTTGGGTATCTAGGGTATGCCAGCAATGACATGTGCCAAAAATCAATCTCTGAACCACTACATTCAACCTTAATACTAATAAATAATTTAGATGCTTTATAAACATTAATAATAGGAGTGTATCAAGGCACCAAGTGTACTTCATGTTCCTACAAGTACTGTTTGCATTCATTTGGTAATTATGGCACTTACTTAGTGTAGTTTACTTACACAGTGATTTTAGTAATAACATAAGACCCTGATAATTTGCTTTGAAAATTCTATTTTATTTTTTTCGTATAAATTAATAACCCATTTAATGAAATTTAATGACATAATTTCACACTAGATCATGTTTGGAGTAATAAAACATTGCTATTTGAACAATGTTTAACATTTATTTCAAAATGTATCAATGACCTTTAACCAGACGATAAAGTAACAGCATGTTTCGCGTTATTAAGATAAAAGTAATTAAATTAAATCAATAAAATTATCAATGAAATTGCATAATGTTGCAAAGTAACAAATTATAAGTGTAAATGTTAAAAGTTATCAAAAGTTTTGGTCACTGTGCCTTGTTTTTCATATTAGACAAACATTGTCAATTTTAGAAGTTTCAACATAAAAAGTAATGTCTTTTGTTTGTGTGCAATTGCTCAACACGTGTTGACCTGTAAAAGGTCGAAGACACCTGAGTCTAGGTCGTGTATGTTGACCTGCGTCTACCTCATAATATTAATACTAAAATTTACATATACACATTTTTAAACACCTGTAACTAAATTTAAAAGTTAAGCTAAGTTAGGTTAGGTTTATAAAAGAAAATAAATAACTTTGAGTTAAATCACTTACCTTGTGTATAATTTTAATTCAGTTAAATAAAAGGACAAAAAAAAAACAGTTAGACAACAGCAGACACAGCTACAGTATTGTTGAGTTTTCCATTTTGCACGTAGATCAACAAAAACAGCTTTGAGAAGTATTTAAGAAAAACAATGGGAAAAAATGTGTTTCTTTTTGAAAAGCCAAAGTGTCGTCAACCTGTTCCCAATTTTACGTATGTCGACCACTGAACTCAACAGCAACAAATAAAATGATTATAAAGGCGAAGAACAACATATTTTATAAGTAGCAGGAAGAAAAATATAGGGTGGATGGGTGGGTTTTGGTAAGGGTGGGATGGAATGGGGTGTGAAAAGAAAAAAAGAAGTGCTTAAGAGGAGGAGAAATAAGAAAACTTAGTAAAAAAGTAAGTTAAATTTTGTTTTTGAGGCGGAAACGAAAATTCAGCAGAGCCAATCACAAAAACGTCAAAATAAAAAATATTTACGAATTTTAAAATATTAATGCAATGCCCTCTTTTACGGGTAAAAACAAAGACGTGAAATATAGAATTTTTTATCGAAGTTTTAAAAACAGCTGGAAATTTAAATATTTTTTTTTTCAAGGAATTTATTTGTGTGTGTTTTTTTTTAATTTTATCATTTTAAAGGTGCCTTCATTCAAATTTTGTTTCTTAAAAAAATCAAATTTTGTTTCCTAAAAATATCAAATTTTATTTCTTAAAAAAATAACATTTTGTTTCTTAAAAAAATTACATTTTGTTTCTTAAAAAAATAACATTTTGTTTCTTACAAATATTGAATTTTGTTTCTTAAAAAAAAAAATTTGTTTCTTAAAAAAAAAAATTTTGTTTCTTAAAAAAAAAATTTTGTTTCTTAAAAAAATAAAATTTTGTTTCTCAAAAAAATAAAATTTTGTTTCTTAAAAATAAATATTATTTTGTTTCTTAAAAAAAAATATTATTTTGTTTCTTAAAAAAAAAATATTATTTTGTTTCTTAAAACAAATAATATTTTGTTTCTTAAAACAAATAATATTTTGTTTCTTATAAAACTAAATTTGATTTCCTAAAAAATTAAATTCTGTTTCTTAAAAAATTGAATTTTGTTTCTTAAATAATTGAATTTTGTTTCTTAAATAATTGAATTTTGTTTTTTAAATCAATGAATTTTGTTTTTTAAATCAATGAATTTTGTTTGTTAAATATCGATATCTGTTTATTAAATATCAAACTGATTAATAATCGAATTCTTTTTATTACAAAATTTAATTTTGTTAATTAAAAATTTAGTTTTTTAAAAACTGATTTAGTTTCTTAAAAGATGTTTTTGTTTATTAAATATCATGTCATACTTTTTAAATTTTTCATTTCAGTTTTTAAAACTAGATTATTATTTTTCACAAAAGTCCATTTTCTTTCAAACTTATTTCTCTAAAACTTTTAAAATTTTCTTTATATTATTGGTGCATTCACCAATTTATCGCTTGTATTTTGCACTATGTACTTTACCATCATTTTGATTTCACTTTTTCAAACTCCTGCATGTAACTTAGATAAGAAACTCATAAACGTTCACTCTGACTAGTTTAGCCTACATTAAAAGTTTTTTACACTGTTCAACATCGTTAAAATGTTTTTGCATCATATTGAAATGCTGGTTAAAAACCGAAAACCAATCACTGAAATGCTGAAAAAATTTGGATTTTATAAAAAAGCATGGAGAAAAACAACAATGACTGATCAACAAGTGCTAACTAATCATTACGTTGACTTTTTAATTAGCACTCCTGTCGAGAATGCTGATTTAAATTGCATGGATCTGTCTCCATTTACGGCTCCATTATCGTCAGTTTACCAAACAAAACTAGTGGATACAGTGTACAATGTTTGCTTGGAAGTTGAAAACGTGACAGAAATTGCAGACAAAATGTGTAAACACGGTGGCAAATGTCTAGTTGAACCGTCAGTTACAAGTGACAACTATGGAATTGTAAATTATGCAATTGTTAGAACTGGATTTGGAAATATTATGCATACTTTGGTAAATAAGTCCAAATATAAAGGACCATTTCTTCCTGGATTTAATATAAATATAAGTGAAAAATGTACTTTAAAACACCCAATTGTTACTCATGTTGATCATGTGACTTATGTGTGTCATCCTGGACAAAGTGAGGCCATCATGGAATGGTACCGGAAGTGCTTTGGAAGTGAGAGAATCAGTTTTGAAAGGTATAGTCATTCGATTACTGCAATTTTATTGAGTGTCACAATTTACTTTTGCTAAAATTACAGTGACAACGATTTTGCTATTGAAATTGAAGAGAATATCAACATCCGGTTGAAAGCTTCTAAAGTTTCAGATGGACAGCATGGGCTTTTCCGATTAGTTGTTGGAGAACCACTTACTACCAATTGTAATTATTTGCATTTGAACAGAAGTGACGTAAATGTAAACATGTTTAACAGCCCAGAACCACATTCAAGTGTTTTTGGAAGAACATGGAGGATCTGGAATTGAACATGTTGCCTTTCACACTGACAACATTGTCTATACTATGGAAAAACTCCATCAAATTATAAAGTTCAGGCCCATTCCAGCCAGTTACTACAAAACGGTATGGACAAAAAAAAATTATAATTTTTGTAAAATCAAGTCAAAATAAATTTCATTTGCAGATTCAAATTGATAGAGATTTATCTATAAAAAAAGAAGATTTACGGTCACTTGGGATTCTTATTGACACTGAGTTATCAAAACACTCTATGGAAAAACAGTAAGAAATTGAAACTTCATTTTGTTTTGTATTGTTACTGTATCTTATTTTATTTTTAGCCATTTACTGCAAACGTTCACCAGTTTTGCTTTGGCTGAAAAAACATTTTTCTTTGAAATTATTCAACGACTGGGAGCTGAAGGATTTGGAACAAAAAATATCATAAATATAATGAGAGCCATTGAAAAGGATATGATGACATCAGCAATATCTTAACAAAATTTCAATACAATGTTCACCTACTTTCTTACAAGATGTTGCTTCCCACAGAAAATCGTCATACAGAATTAAACTTGTAATTTAAAACAGCAATCAATATAAGTTTATGCAATAATCATGCTAGTTTATATTGTAATGTAATTAACTTTCATGCAGTAGTTTTAGTAATTTTTTTATATTAAAACGTTTTGCTCAGTTCTACTTTTCTGGTTTGAAAGTAAATTATACAAAAATATAAATATTAATACATGGTAATAGATACGTCCTTTGAAACCAGTCATGAAAAATATTAATGTTTCGATAATTTTTTAAGTTACTTTACAGTGACAAAAAATGGTCTACAAAATGTTATTTGTTGTAAAGACTAAATTTTCTTTAGTTTTTTTTTTTTTGATTTTTCTTCCATCAACACAAAAATAAAATACAGAAAAATTGGTATGAAAATAAATAGTAATTTTTAACTAAATTTGAAATCACAGAAATTGTCCTGAACGCAATAGAAGTATTGTAAATACTTAAAAAAAAGCTTTATGAGCACATATTTAATAAAAAATAAACTGCTAAATTGGCTCTTATCATTTTTTTTTGCCAAATCATGAAAATGACACTGCTGTGATTTGCAAAAGCTACCAGTATTTCACAAATGGTGCTTTAGTCGACTGATTTTCATTTATTTACAAAATATTAAACAACAAAATAAAATTATTTTTGCTGAAGTGTTTTTTTTTTTGTAGCTATATTTACAACTAATTTTACTAGTTAATACAGTAGTTATACTGTAGGTGTTTCCAAGTGATAACATGGCCCACAACGTGTTACCTGTTTCTCACCTGTTTTATATTTTCATCATTCTGTTTTTGTTGGTTAACTTAATTGGGTAACTATGTAAGTTAGCTATTAGTAAATTTATTATTTTGTAATTATAACTTTTTCAACAGATCATCCAACTCTTCTGACCATTGCAACCGAAAAGTAACAATTTTATTTTTGAAAACTCATAAAGCAGCCAGCACAACAATACAAAATATTCTTATGCGTTTTGCATCTAATCATAACCGATTATTGGTTTTGCCATTAAAAGGCAACTATTTTGGTCATCCTGAAAAGTTCACCACTTCAATGGCACCAAATCTCATTCCCGGGAAATCTTACAGCGTTTTCGCTCACCATTCCCGATTTAACTATTTGGAAATGAAGAAGTTAATGCCAGAAAACACTACTTTTTTAACTATATTACGTGAACCAGTGTCACTATTCGAGTCACTGTATGACTATTATGATATGAACCAAAAAGTATACAACGTTACAATCGAGCAATTTGCTAAATTATACACATCAGATGACGAATTTAATAACTGCCAAGCTGCACCATCCATCTCAAATAACACCATTTCATGTTTAAATTCGACTAATTGTATCACAATTGTCAATTCAACAACCGGTATCAGAAGCGTCTTAAATTCAGATAATGGTATTGTTACAATAGTTAATACCACTAATGGTAATGCAACTGTCTGCAATGTTTTGAACAATTTTTTTAATTTAAGAAGAAATGGCAAATTTGGGCGCAACCAAATGGCATTTGATTTAGGAGTTGACATTGTTCATTTTAATTTTGACAATCTCATCCTGTCAAAAGCAATGGAACTTGAAAAACAGTTTGATTTAGTAATGATTTCAGAGTTGTTTAACGAGTCTTTGGTTTTGTTACAGCATGAAATGTGTTGGGACATTGATGATGTTGTAGTGTTAAAGCTAAATTCAAGACAACAATCAAGCAAGCATAAATTAAGTCCTGAAATTGTGGGCAAGTTACAAAATATTAACAGAGCTGACGGGATTATTTACAACTATTTTTACAAAAGAATATTGGAAAAGATTGAAAAGTTTGGTAAAAATAGAATGGAATTGGCGGTGAAGAATTTGAGAGAGAAAATAGACTATTGGCATGATCTATGCATATCTCAGGACCATGTGAATACTACTATGTCAAACAGTGAAAAAGTTCTTGAATTTGATATTAAACAGCAACAGATGGAAAATGAAAAGTGTGTGGACATGACAAAAACTGAATTTCCATTTACAATTGATATTCGAAATAAACAAAAACCATTCATAGCCAATTAATAGAAACGCTTTCTCACTATGATAGTCTTTCCAAATTTATGTATAAAAAAACGATTTAAGCATTTTTTGTCTGTAGTTTGGTCTAAATCAACGGAATATTTTGTCTAAAAATATGAGATGCGGTCTAATAAATTTTGGGAACCACAAAATTAAAATTTAGTTAAGTGTTGCAGATGTAATTAAACTAAAAATTGATTAAAATTTATATTTCATTTCTTGTTGAAGATGGGCCAACATTGTATGATAATTATATTTTAGTTTACTATATGTTTTATCAAAGCTGTTGTACCAAATACCCAGATTTTCTCCTGAATTTTGATTTAAATTGTAAAATGATAAAATATCTTAATAAATTTAATAATTACATATGCTTATTAGTATAAGGAATATATCATATTATTTAGTTACATTCAATGTTAAGTTTTTAAATAATTTCAAAAAGTTTGTTGTAAATTTAAACGAATTAAAGCAGTACATCATATCATAGTTTTAAAACAAGTTTAAACTATAATTGTGTTTTGGCAATGAGAAATGAAATCTAACAGGATGCTTATGCAGTCATAGACCAAGCAAAAACTTCACAAAATGTTGATAATATAAATCTATACTGCATAGTTGAATTACTACTTGCAAATTTGTTTTAACTGATATGTTGCATTTATTTAATAAACGGACAAAAATGGTTATAAGATTTACTTTAGGCTTTTACTGCAGCCGTGAGGATTGTAGTGTACATGTATTCTTTAATTATAATTAGAAAGTGATTCTTAATGTGATTTAAATCAAATTAAACATTTTTGCAAATACAGTATAATAATTACTGTTTCACGTAAATTAAATTCGTAAACGATAATACAGTATATAGTGTCCGTTTCCTAAAATCTTGTTCAAATCTTTAAATAATGAATTAATTTCTGTATTATAATGCATTTCAATTCAATAATTGAGAGCACAGAAATTCCAATCCACAACCCCATTGCTCCTCCTATCTCCCACATCACATTTTGCAACTTTATCAAAATAATTTTTAATTAAATTCAAACTTACTGCTAAATGTATTAAAATACATTACAGAAATACTTGGGACATCTGCAATGACTGTTGTCTCCATAGTGTAGGGACTTATGGTAACCAAACTTCGAGGAAGTGGACGCACCCTAAATTAATATAAAAAAATAACGCAGTAATAAGTTAGTTATTGATAATAAAATGTTACTTTTACATCTTAAACATTTTGTTTGTATAGATGGTATCCTCGTTGAGATTCATAAAGTCGTCGGTATCAATACTGAAACAATAATATTAAACGAAGAAGTTTTATAATAAAATTATAACATAGCAGTATAACATGCTAATCAACAACAGAATGGTCAAACATACAACTTTAAATTTTTGATGTCACTGCAATTCAATCCTAGATCATCAATCGATAACTACAAAATTTAAACATAATTTAGTATATAATTTTACTCCTAAATAAATTTTAAATGCAATGTAATTAAAAAACTAACTAAAAATAATTTAATCATAATTATTATTGTACCTGGTTTTCTTGTAAATCTTCAATAAAATGATGAACAGTGCTAAAACACAAAAAAGTACACTTAATTTTTGATTCATAATTAATATCTTGACAATGTAGATTTAATTTCAACTAACCTGCATGGGACTGGACAATCGATAGCTGAAAAGTTAAATAATTACAACTTAATGTTAACGTATCTAGAGTTCATTTACATTGTTTATCAATAATTTACTATTAATATCACCACAATTCGACAATGGCTCTTGATATTTAATTTTAACTGTTTAAATTTCACCTTTTATAAAGTATTTTTGATCAATTAAAGCCTATTAAAATTAGATTGTTTGCTTTTCATTTAAAATGGGTTTGGTATAATAAAGTCAAAACCATAAAACTCTTCGAAGTTATTTATCACACTCAAGAGGATTTATTTTCAAGTAAATCAAAATATACAGTAAAAACTATTTAACGCGAAATCGTTTAACACAAAAAACCCCCTTAACACAAAATAATGCTGCGGTCCTGATATATCCTATACATTTACATGCATTTTATACCTTTTAACACAAACAAAAACCCCTTCAAATCATAGGCAATTTTTGGGCTTCGATGAGATGTATTTGCAAGTTTAAAATCAATTAAAAAAAGTATTGATTTTATACAAAAAAAATGAAAATGACAGTACAGTATTAAAGTTTAATACAAAATCTCTGATAATTTCAAATGTAACAAGTTTACATCTAATATGATGTTTTGTACTATATTAATCACAATTTCTTTGTGTACAGCACTATTTTTTGAATGCACCTTTTTACACAAAAATCGGTTAACACGTAAAAAAGTGTTGGTCCTGAGCGTTTCGCGTTAAAAACATTTTACTGTATTTGAATGTCGAACTGCAGCTAAAGTGCATGATAGTATATTTAGACTTACCAACATATTTTATGTTATCTACTTGATTTAGTCTTCCTTCATGCATCTTAAATCCAAAAGCGGCTACTGTATTCTTAGTATAGTTGTAATAATAAGATGCTATACATGACTTAAAAAATTTTAAGAAAAAAAAAAGAAAAACAATTATTTTAAAATCAAACGTAAAACTGTATAATTTTAAAATATGTGTTAAATAACTCATTAAATTCTTACTTCAACATGATATCTGTAATGTCGATCATGGTTATAAAAGTTGTTTTTCCATAGCACCTCAGGTGTAATTGTAGAAAGACATTTGCTTGGATATGGTGAAGATAAACGCTCACTCTTAACCTAATTAAAGAGTTAAATACACAAATAGACTGACATTCTAATATTGAAATTATTGTTAAAAAATTCTACAAAATCAACTGCTTGATAAATCTGATTAAAAGTTTAGTAATTAATTTAATCCCATAAAAAAACATTTTTCAATAACTGCTACTTACCGTAGAAAACCTAATATTGTATTTCATGCCAGGTTGAATAAATAATTGCCGGTTAGATTGAAGAAGATTTGGGGATGTTCCTTGAGGATGAATCAAAACGGTAAATGAAAACCCTAATATCATTTCAAGAAATTCTGGCATTTGCAATTGAAGTTCTATTGCAATTTCTAAAATGTATAAATTGGTGATAATCAGAACATTTAGTGTTTAATACATTGTTTAATACCAGTTGGATTAAAACGACTGTCATTGGCTCCATTGAAAAATTCTGGATTAATTGTTGCACACTTTCCTAATACACCCAGACACTCTGTCAGTAAATTGCTAAAATAGTTTATAATTTAATTAAAAGTACATCATTTCATCAAAGCAACTATTCCTGCCAAATTATGTGTTTTATTTAAATAGCACATCATTGTTTTTCTTTACTTAACTAGACTACCCCTACAAATATGAAACAGATCATAAGATCACAACATTTTATTTGATGTGTTACACTGTTTATAGTCTAATATCTACAGTAAATCTGGCCAATGTTTTAAATACGGTAAATATAATACTGTAAATTTGTTACCTGCAGTTGAATTCTTTAACGCCAATTTTATACTGACATTTGGTTAGGAAACTTTCAATGGGTGGATACAATTGCTCTTGAATCTCAACTGGTTGATTCGCAATAAAATTAAAAAATGCAGAATACCAGTCCGGAAATCCCTAAAATCAAACCAAAAAATATATTAATTAGTTAGAATTAAACAGTAATATACTGTATATACGTGTTTCCCAACGTGGGGCAATTTGATTGTTGAAGGTGACAATTTGAAAATGTACTGTTTCAAAGTGTAAGTTAACTTTACAGCAAGTTTTGTAGTTTAACCCAAGCAAATTAAATTTTATTTATGGCCATTTCGGGGTCACAAATTGATGTAGAGAACAAAGTCTCTATTAAATTAGAAAGATGTGCAAGAATTGCATAGGAATACATGTCTAACTCAATTGTTTTGAAAATGTGACTTAATACACTTTGCTTACACTTTACACTAATACACTTTACTCAATGTATAATCTTCGCAGCAAAGCGCGACGGGTAAAGTTAGTAATGAATAAAACATGCAACAATGCTAAAGACTAAATTAAATCGCTTTAAACTACTATAATTCTAATATTATTTACATTCTTACTTTATAAGGAGATGTTTTGATGATCTCGGAAAAGTTGCTTAATATCATGTCTTTAACGGGGTTGTCATTTGCTTTGTTTAAAACATTATTTGAACAAACAGTAACTGATGGAAATTCTACATCTTTGATCTTCTCAACTTTTTCAGTCACAGGATATCTACAAAACATCACAACGTTTTTTTAAGAAACTTCTAAACTTGACATTAAAATACTACAATGCAAGTTACTTTAAATATTCATCAAACAGTTGATATCCTTGCTCACACGTTTTGTATAGTCCAACAATTAATACAACAGTCCAAACCAATTTGGTTTTTGTTTTGGAGTTTTCAATTCGACTTATAAGCGAAATCGATGAATTTCCTTCATTTCTTCTTAACTCTATCATTTTTTTATTATTAAGATACGTTAACTCATAGGTAATTACATCTAATATAAGCAATATTTAGGTGAGTGACTAAACCTACCCAAAAAAATATAGAACTCAAACATTTCACCAGCAAGTTAAATTTGCATTAAAAATAATAAAAACTACCGGTAATTTATTAAATCGGACGTAATATAATCCAGCATTAGTTACACTCGCATTATGCAATAAAATTCTCGTAATAAACAAAATACCTCTTGGGAAAAAATTAATTTCATCTCACCATTTTGGATAGACCTATAGTCACTCGATTTCTAATATGTAAAATAAAAGAATTAAAGTGGTAGTACCTAACATTCTCAGTGACTCTAGTTGTTTCCTATTAATAATAAATTAAATAAACGTAATAATTGTTACAACAATTGCATACTTTTTGTCTGTAAATATCTTCATCACGTAGTCATAAATAATTTCCAACGTCATTAGTAAGCAAAATCCAGTATAAACACCCAAAATACCTCCAATTTGACTCAAAACAACTTCAAACTAGAATTAATGAAAAAGATTTATTCCAAATATTTCATATTGATATCCTAAAATCAAAAACTTTCTCTTAATTTGTCCATTGACTTTATAGAAGTAGAGTGTTATTTCACAAATTTCGGTTTTTACTACTATGATTTATTAGAAATATATTTCGTTCCAAAATGAATGATTAAAACATGGAATCATTACTATTGGTACAGGTTTTTTTATGTCCATTTAACAAAATAAAAAGCTTTCACAATTTTCATAACTATCATGTATAGCTCAATTTTTAGTTTGCTTAACTTGCCAAAGTTGTAAATTAAAAATAAAATAATTTCAGAATCTGATAATTATACCGTACATTTTTTAATAATATAATGCTTAAAGTTAGATTTGATGTGAGGCCAATATGAGGAATATGTTAAATGTTTAATACTTACTTGGCAGGCTGGTTTCAAGTTGATAACCGTTTTTGACTTATCAGTTAATGACACGAGTACTGAGGCATCAAAGTGATGTGAAAGTCTTTAAAAACAAAACAACAAAGTGCCTTATAAATTTAGTTTTATAAATATATCGTATGGTATATAGTACATTGGAATGTATTTTTTTACCTGTATACATGTGTCATTGTCTTAATTTGGTGGTCGTGCGACAAGTGATAATGTAGCAAATGATTGACTGTAAAATTCTGCTTCTGTTTTACAAAGCAATAATAACAAGTTTTTGTTATTGCTACTGAATGTTTTACTTCAAATTTAATTCCCTTACCATTTTTTTGTAAATGTTACTAGAAGTACTTCTTATAGATTCCAATTTGTAGTCATAATTTGAATAACTAAATAAATTATTATTATTATTGAGATATAAACGTTCGGTCAATGTATTATCTCACCTGCATGGTTTTTTGCAATCACACAAATCAAGATCAATCCGAGGAATTATTTTACATCCTAGAAATGTAAAATAAACATAATAAATGCAAAATATTAAAGCAGCTTTAGCCATTAATCACCTTGACATGTTGGCAATTGCCTGTCAGTTCGAAATTGAGGTAACTGGCATTTGCAGTATTTGATTGTCAAATTTTGAAGACACGAAGCCAAACAAGACTAAAAGTTAAGTAATTGTAACACATTCAGTGACATCTTAATTAACAAATAACTACTTCTTTCGTGTAGAAATAATCTTCATCAGTGTATAACATCCATTCAAATTCTTCATCCAAAAACTTGAAGTCATCTTCATCATACGATGGCACTGGATAGTTAGTCAGTTTGTCTCTTTTAACACAGTTTGTTTCAGAAACAAAATCTTTCTATGATATGGTTGTTTGATAACTTTATCTTAAAAGTTTATTTAAAAGTTATCATTTAAAATTGCATACCCTATGTGCTGTTACTTTATTTTCGGTTCTTTCAAATAGTTTAATGATGTTTTTATCATCAAACACTGGTTCAGTGTAAGGTTCATGTATGACCATGACTGCATTTTTTAAAGGCATGTCCACTTGACTGTTCTCTCCATTTCGATAATGGGGTATACTAAAATCAACTGCCACGTCTGTTTCATTCAAGTTGATTTATACATATGTATTCCAAAATCAGAATCGTGTACCATTTATAATTAAAAATCAATATTATTTACCATTTATGATTAGTTGAGTAATATTGTAAAATTCCAATACTTTGTTAATATTAATGGTAATGCAATTTCCATAATATAAGTTGTTTGTTACATGCATTGGCCATAATTTTAGCAGAACCCTAAATTGAAATTTTCATTTTTAAAAAATTATAACCTTAATGTCCATCAAATAATAAAACATATTCACTGTATGTTGTCGTCGTCAGTTGTGTACCGCAACTTAGATAATTGAAAAGGAAACTCTGAGTATTGAAGTCTTTCAGTTGGAGTCAAATAGACAAGTTTGTTCATAATTTCCATTTCATTTGCCTAAAACATTCAACGACGACTATTACAGGACAATCGATTAGCTCATTTACAACAATGACTTACTTTACTTAACTTTGGATAATCAAGAAACATGCTTTGGTTTTGAATTCTGGAAAAAACAATTCATAAACAATCATTTAAGTTATCGGAATTGCAAGCATTTTATATAAACATAAAATCAATTTGTTGTTATGAAATACGTTTGCAGAATTAATTTCATGATTCAATTCCATCAATTGGAATATGCATATTTAAGAGTAATGAAATCGGCTTTTATGCCATTTATTGCAAAAGTTGAATAAGTCGATTTTTTAAGTTATTTTTATTTCTTTCTTACTGAAATATTTCTACTATGGCTTGGTATATTTAACCTAAAATTGTTTTGCAATAAGAATTTATTACTAATACACTGTAAAAATTGCTACGGCTAATCTGATTACCGAGTATTGAGACGTAATGTAATTCAAAATGAATGACACTTTCTAAACTCTGCAGTCAATTTCAATCATTAAAAATAACAAATCAGATTATGTCAAATAATTACTGTACTTTTGTGGGACAACAAGAACATTTTTTCCCACTAATATTAGCATCTTGTAAACATCTGGCAATAAGTCCAACAATTTCTTATCCTAAATTCAACAATTAAATTAGAAAATGTATTATCAAAACATGTTATGTAACAATCGATACATGTTTATCAATTAGTTTGTCGATTTCATTTTGCAATGGGCTTCTTAACGCTTTGTCCTTTCCAAAGATTCTTCTTCGAATGGGAACGTTTGAGCAGATAGTAAATGCCGGAAAGTTATTATAATATTCGTCGGTTTTAGTCATCGTTTCAGTTTCACCACAGCTAATTTTAATAGTTTTTATTTAAAACAAAATAAACAAAAGAAATTTCGTTTTACCTTATGAAATCTTTTATGAGAAATGCAATGTGAATAACAGCAGCTGAAACGAAGAAGCCATAAATTGCATTTTTCCAACTTAATTGTTTTAGTTTAGAAAACACACAGCCTTTCTTATCACCCGCCATCTTTATACTGGAAAGACACAGTTAATAATGTTATTTAATATAATGTATAGGACTTAGTAGATGATAAAAAATCAAATCGATTTCATAATGTACAGTCAACACTGGAAACACCATTTCGTTATTTACCGTGTAATTTCTATTGTTTAAACACATCGTTTAGCCACAATTTTTAAATATTTAAACGTAAATGGGATTAATTACTAAATTGCCAAATTAATGGATTTGTTCAAGTAATTAAAACAGTATTCAATTGTATTACAATCATTAAAATTACTGCATTTATTAATAATTGTAGACGTTTGACATTGACTTTTAGAAAAAATCAACTGAAATAATAGCTTGATTGTTTATTTAATTAATGTATAGGGCGGTGTGTGTACACTGGATTTATATATTAACCATTAGCAACCAAAGAAACAAACCAATTCCTATATTCGTAGCAACAGTAACAAAGATTATAGCTTTGATCATTTTTTTTAGATTGTTGGTTAAGTCGTTAGATTATAACATTAAAACTCATTTGATTTGTGCAATATATGGATTTGTAAAACTGCACCGACTCATGAAATTATACTTTTAATTAAATAAATGCTACAATACCTGCAGGTAAAGTAATAATAAATAATTACGTAAATAAGTGAACTAATTCATTGGTATAAATAATTATAAACTCAATTTTAAAAAACACTTTCATTGAAATAATTTGTAATTTATACTTTAAATTTTTAATTCAATTTATAATTATCAATTTATAATTATTAATTTATTATAAATTATTAATTTATTATAAATTATTAATT
>JAAFCF010007112.1:4493741-4556459 GCA_013389785.1 Helicorthomorpha holstii
ATAAAGGACAGAAAGACACACACACAGTCTCTTTTATATATATAGATAGATATAGATTATAATCGTTGGCAACAAAAGTAACTGCACCACTGATTACTAATAGCAATTTTTTTTATTTTGAAACAGACATGTTGCACAGTTTAATAAACGTTCAAAAAAGTGTTTGAAGATTTACTATAGGCTTTGCTGAACTCTTGTGGATTGTAGTGTACATCTAATTAGTAATTACTGAAAATATCCAGAAGGTAATTCTTAATGTGACTTAAAAAACAAATTAAACATTTTTGCATATACAGTATGATAATTACTGTTTTACGTCAATTAAATTCGTAAACAATAATTCAGTGTATATAGTGTCGGTTTTCTAAAATCTTGTTTAAGTTTTTAAATAATAAATGAATTTCTGTATCATAAGGCATTTAAATTCAATGATTGAGAGCACAGAAATTCCAATCCACAACCCCATTGCTCCTCCTATCTCCCACATCACATCTTGCAACTTCATTAAAATAATTCTTAATTAAATTCAAACTTACTGTTAAATGTAATAAAATACATTACATAAATAGTTGGAACATCTTTAATGACTGTTGTCTCCATAGTATAAGGACTTATGGTAACCAAACTTCGAGGAAGTGGACGCACCCTAAATTAATATAATAAAATAACACAGTAATAAGTTAGTTATTGATAATAATAAGGTTACTTTTACATCTTAAACATTTTGTTTGTATAGATGGTATCCTCGTTGAGATTCATAAAGTCGTCGGTATCAATACTGAAACAATAATATTAAACCAAGAAGTTTTACAATAAAATTATAACATAGCAGTATAACATGCTAATCAACAACAGAATGGTTAAACATACAACTTTAAATTTTTGATGTCACTGCAATTCAATCCTAGATCATCAATCGATAACTACAAATTTAAACATAAATTAGTATATAATTTTACTCTTAAATAAATTTTAAATGCAATGTAATTAAAAAACTAACTGAAAATAATTTAATCATAATTATTATTGTACCTGGTTTTCTTGTAAATCTTCAATGAAATGAAGAACAGTGCTAAAACACAAAAAAGTACACTTAACTTTTGATTCATAATTAATATCTTGACAATGTAGATTTAATTTAAACTAACCTGCATGGAACTGGACAATCAATACCGGTATCTGAAAAGTTAAATAATTACAACTTAATTTTAACGTAACTACAGTTCATTTAAATTCTTTATCAATAACTTACTATTAATATCACCACAATTAGACAATATCTCTTGATATTTAATTTTAACTGTTTAAATTTTACCTTTTATAAAGTATTTTTGATCAAATATAATCAAATATTATAGATCAAAATATACAGTAAAAACTATTTAACGCAAAATCGTTTAACACAAAAAACCCCTTAACATAAAATATAAAACATTTACATGCATTTTATACCTTTTAACACAAACAAAAACCCCTTCAAATCATAGGCAATATTTGGGCTTCGATGAGATGTATTTGCAAGTTTAAAATCAAGGAAAAAAAATATTGATTTTATACAAAAAAATTAAAATGACAGTACAGTATTAAAGTTTAATTCAAAATCTATGATAATTTCAAATGTAACAAGTTTACATCTATTATGGTGTTTTGTACTATATTAATCACAATTTCTTTGTGTACAGCACTATTTTTGTATGCACCTTTTTACACAAAAATGGGTTAACACGTAAAAAAGTGTTGGTTCCGAGCGTTTCGCGTTAAAAGATTTTTACTGTATTTGAATGTCTAACTGCAGCTAAAGTGCATGATAGTATATTTAAACTTACCACCATATGTTATGTTATCTACTTGATTTAATCTTCCTTCATGCATCTTATATTCAAAAGTGTTTACTGTATCCTTAGTACAGTTGTAATAATAAGATGCTATACATGACTTAAAAGATTTTAAGAAAAAATCAAATTTATTTAAATTTATTTTAAAATCAAACGTAAAACTGTATAATTTTAAAATATGATTTAAATAATTCTTACTTCTAGATGATATCTGTAATGTCGATCATGGTTATAAAAGTTGTTTTTCCATAGAACCTCCGGTGTAATTGTAGAAAGACATTGGCTTGGATACGGAAAAGATAAGCGTTCAGTCTTGATCTAATTAAAAAGTTAAATACACAAATGACTGACAGTCTAACATTAAAATTATTGTTAAAAAATTCTACAAAATCAACTGCTTGATAAATCTGATTTTAAAGTTTAGTAATTAATTAAACCCCATAAAAAACAAATTTATAACATTTTTCAATAACTGCGACTTACCGAAGAAAACCTAACATTGTATTTCATGCCGGGTTGAATAAATAATTTCCGGTTAGATTGAAGAAGATTTGGGGATGTTCCTGCAGGATGAATGAAAACGGTAAATAAAAACCCTAATACCATTTCAAGAAATTCTGGCATTTGCAATTGAAGTTCTATTGCAATTTCTAAAATGTATAAATTGATGATAATCAGAACATGTATTGTTGAGTACATTGTTTAATACCAGTTGGATTAAAACGACTGTCATTGGCTCCATTGAAAAATTCTGGATTAATTGTTGCACACTTTCCTAATACACCCAGACACTCTGTCAGTAAATTGCTAAAATAGTTTATAATTTAATTAAAAGTACATCATTTCATCAAAGCAACTATTCCTGCCAAATTATGTGTTTTATTTAAATAGCACATCATTGTTTTTCTTTACTTAAATAGACTACCCCTACAAATATGAAACAGATCATAAGATCACAATATTTTATTTGATGTGTTACACTGTTTATAGTCTAATACAGTATCTACAGTAAATCTGGCCAATGTTTTAAATATGGTAAATATAATACTGTAAATTTGTTACCTGCAGTTGAATTCTTTAACGCCAATTTTATACTGACATTTGGTTAGGAAACTTTCAATGGGTGGATACAATTGCTCTTGAATCTCAACTGGTTGATCCGTAATAAAATTAAATAATGCAGAATACCAGTCCGGAAATTCCTAAAATCAAACCAAAAAATATATTAATTAGTTACAATTAAACCGTAATATATCTATATACGTGCTTCCCAACGTGGGGCAATTTGAATGTTGAAGGTGACAATTTGAAAATTAACTATTTCAAAGTGTAAGTTAACTTTACAGCAAGTTTTAAGTACAGTAGGTGGCGCCTTAAAATAAATCAAGTATAAACAGGTAAAAGCCCAATCTTTTTAAAATCAATGGTGCATCTGTGCCCTAAAAACTCCAAATCCCAAGAGATTGCAGCACTCAAATTTCAGTCAAATTGAGTGGTTCAGAAGCAAAGTGGATTAAGTCACATAAAAGTGATTTCGAGATATTTAGAGGTAAAGTTAAATCGTTCCATTGGGGCCCAAGCAAATTGAATTTTTATTTATGGCCATTTCGGGGTAGAGACCAAAGTCTCTATGCAATACATTTATTCATATGCATGCAAGAATTGCATATGAATACATGTCTAACTCATTTGTTTTGAAAATGTGACTTAATAAACTTTGCTTACACTTTACACTAATACACTTTACTCACTGTATAATCTTCGCAGCAACGCGCGAAGGATGAATTTAGTAATGAATAAAACATGCAACAATGCTAAAGACTAAATTAAATTGCTTTAAACTACTATAATTCTAATCTTATTTACGTTCTTACATTATAAGGGGGTGTTTTGATGATCTCGGAAAAGTTGCTTAATATCATATCTTTAACCGGGTTGTCATTTGCTTTGCTTAAAACATTATTTGAACAAACAGTAACTGATGGAAATTCTACTTCTTTGATCTTTTCAACTTTTTCAGTCACAGGATATCTACAAAAAATTACAACGTTTTTTAAGAAAATTCTAAACTAAACATTACAATACTAGAATTTATCTTCTAGAATGTTACTTTAAATATTCATCAAACAATTGATATCCTTGTTCACACGTTTTGTATAGTCCAACAATTAATACAACAGTCCAAAGCAATTTGTATTTTGTTTTAGAGTTTTGAATTCGACTTATAAGTGAAATCGATGAATTTCCTACATTTCTTCTTAACTCTATAATTGTTATATTATTAAGACACGTTAATTCATTGGTAATTACATCTAAAATAAGCAATATTTATGTGAGTGACTACACCTACCAAAAAGATATAGAATTCAAACATTTCACCTGCAAGTTAAATTTGAAATAAAAATAAAAAAAACTAATTTATTAAATCTGACGTAATATAATCCAGCATTAGTTACACTGGAATTATGCAATAAAATTGCTCGTAATATACAAAATACTTCTTGGGGAAAAATTAGTTGCATCTCACCATTTTGGATAGACCTAGTCACTCTCTAATATGTAAAAAAAAACAATTAAAATGGTAGTACCTAACATTCTCTGTGACTCTAGTTGTTTCCTATTAATAATAAATTAAATAAACTTAATATTTGTTACAACAATTGCATACTTTTTGTCTGTAAAGATCTTCATCACGTAATCATAAATAATTTCCAGCGTCATCAGTAAGCAAAATCCAGTATAAACACCCAAAATACCTCCAATCTGACTCAAAACAACTTCAAACTAAAATCAACGAAAGAGATTTATTGCCAATATTCGATAGAAATGTCATAACACCAAAGCTACAATTATTTCATAACTATCATGTATAGCTCTATCTTTAGTTTGCATAACTTGCCAAAGTTTTAAATTGAAAATAAAATAATTTCAGAATCTGATAATTATACCGTACATTTTTTAACAATATATTTTCTTAATAATATATTGCATTGTGCGCCAATGCTTAAAGTTAGTTTTGGTGTGAGGCCAATATTAGGAATATGTTAAATGCTTAATACTTGGCAGGCTGGTATCAAGTTGATAACCGTTTTTGAGTTGTCAGTTAATGACACGAGTACTGAGACATCAAAAACTTTGCTATATCTTTAAAAACAAAGAAAGAAAATGACTTGTAAATTTTGATTTAATAAATATGAATTATTGTAAAAAGTACATTGTAATGTATTTTTTTACCTGCATAGATATGCCATTGCCATAATTTTGTGGTCGTGCGACAAGTGATAATGTACCAAATGATTTACTGAAAAATTCAGCTTCTGTTTTACAAAGCAATAATAACAAATTTTTGCTATTGTTACTACATGTTTTACTTCAAATTTAATTCCCTTACCATTTTTTTGTAAATGTTACTAGAAATACTTCTTATAGATTCCAATTTGTAGTCATAATTTGAATAACTAAATAAATTATTATTGAGATATAAAGATTAATATAAACGTTCGGTCAATGTATTATTTTACCTGCATGGTTTTTTGCAATCACACAAATCAAGATCATTCTGAGGAATCATTTTACATCCTAGAAATGTAACATATAAAGAATGCAAAACATTAAAGCAGCTATAGCCATTAATTACCTCGACATGTTGGCAATTGCCTGTCAGTTCGAAATTGAGGCAACTGGCATTTGCAGTATTTGATTGTCAAATTTTGAAGACACGAAGCCAAACAAGACTAAAATTCAAGTAATAACACACAGTAACATGTTAATTAACAATTAATTACTTCTCTTGTGTAGAAATGATCTTCATCAGTGTATAACATCCAGTCATATTCTTCAGCCAAAACCTTGAAGTCGTCTTGATCAAATGATGGTAATGGATATTTAGTTAGTTTGTCTCTTTTAACACAGTTTGTTTCAGAAACAAAATCTTTCTATGATATGGTTGTTTGATAAGTTTATCTTAAAAGCTTATTTTTATCATATAAAATTACATACCCTGTGTGCTGTTATTCTATTTACTGTTTGTTCAAATAGTTTGATGATGTTTTTCTCATCAAACACAGGTTCAGTGTAAGGTTCATGTATGACCATGACTGCATTTTTTAAAGGCATGTCCACTTGATTGTTTTCTCCATTTCGATAATGGGGTATACTAAAGTCAAATGCCACTTCTGTTTCAAAGAAGTGCATCCAAGTTTATTTATAAATTGTGTATTCCAAAATCAGAATCGTTTATCATTTATAATTAAAAATCAATATTATTTACCACTTATGATTAGTTGAGTGACATTGTAAAATTCCAATACTTTGTTAGTATTAATGGTAATGCAATTTCCATAATATAAGTTGTTTGTTACATGCATTGGCCATGATTTTAGCAGAACCCTAAATTGAAAATTTTCTTAATTTTAAATTTTATTAATTTTAAACTTAATGTCCATCAAATAATAAAACATATTCACAGTATGCTTTCGCCCTCAATGCTAAACTTCAATTTAGTTAATTGAAGCGGAAACTCAGAGTATTGAAGCCTTTCAGCTGATGTCCACTTGGCAAGTTTGTTCATAATTTCCATTTCATTTGCCTAAAACATTCAACGTCGACTATTACAGGACAATCGATTAACACATTTACAACAATGACTTACTTTACTTAACTTTGGATAATCAAGAAACATGCTTTGGTTTTGAATTCTGGAAAAAATAACTCATAAACAATCATTTAAGTCATCGGAATTGCAAGCATTTTATATAAACATGAAATCAATTTGTTGTTATGAAATCCGTTTGCAGAATTAATTTCATGATTCAATTCCATCATTTAAAATATTCATATTTAAGTGCAATGAAATCGATTTTTATGCCATTTATTGCAAAATTTGAATTAGTCGATTTTTTAAGTTACAGTATTTATTTTTTACTAAACTATTTCTACTATTGCTTGGTACATTTAACCTATAAATATTTTCGCAATAAACATTTATTACTAATATACTGTAAAAATTGCTACGGCTAATCAGATTACCAAGTATTGAGACGCAATGTAATTCAAAATGAATGACCCTTTGTAAACAGTTAATTTCAATAATTAACAATATAAAATCAGATTATGTCAAATAATTACTTTTTTGGAACAACAAGAACATTTTTTCCCGCTAATATTGCAATCTTGTTATCATCTGGCAATGAGTCCAATAATTTCTTTTCCTAAATTCAACAATTAAATTAGAAAATGTGTTATCAAAACATGTTATTTAACAATTTCGGTACATGTTTATCAATTAGTTTGTCGATTTCCATTTGCAATGGGCTTATTAACTCTTTGTCCTTTCCAAAGATTCTTCTTCGAATGGGAACGTTTGAGCAGATAGTAAATGCCGGAAAATTAGCCAAATATTCGTCAGTTTTAGTCACCGTTTCAGTTTCACCACAGCTAATTTTAATAGTTATTTATTAAAAATAAAGAAATAAAGAAATTGCGTTTTACCTTATGAAATCTTTGATAAGAAATGCAATGTGAATAACAGTAGCAGCCATGAAGAAGCCATAAATTGCATTTTTCCAACTTAATTGTTTCAGTTTAGAAAACACACAACCTTTCTCATCACACGCCATCTTTATACTGGAAATACACACTCAATTATGTTATTTAATATAATATATAAGACTTTGTAGATGATAAAAAATTAAATCGATTTCATAATGTACATTCAACACTGGAAACACCATTTCGTTATTTACAGTGTGGTTTCTATTTAAACACATCGTTTAATCACAATTTTTAAATATTTAAATGTTTATGTGATTGATTACTAAATCGCCAAACTAATGGATTTGTTCAAGTAATTAAAACAGTATTCAATTGTATTACAATCATTAAAATTACTGCATTTATTAATAATTGTAGACGTTTCACATTGACTTTTAGAAAAAATCAACTGAAATAATAGCATGATTGTTTATTTAATTAATGTATAGGGCGGTGTGTGTACACTAGATTTATATATTAACCATTAGCAACCAAAGAAACAAACCAATTCCTATATTCGTAGCAACAGTAACAAAGATTATAGCTTTGATCATTTTTTTTAGATTGTTGGTTATGTCGTTACCTTATAACATTAAAACTCAGTTGATTTGTGCAATATATGGATTTGTAAAACTGCACTGACTCATGAAGTTATACTTTTAATTAAATAAATGCTACAATACCTGCAGGTAAAGTAATAATAAATAATTACGTAAAAAAGTGAACTAATTCATTGGTATAAATAATTATAAACTCAATTTTAAAAAACACTTTCATTGAAATAATTTGTAATTTATACTTTCAATTTTTAATTTAATTTATAATTATTAATTTATTATAAATTATTAATTTATAATTATTAATTCAATTTTTCACAGTGGAGTGTTGCATTTGACTAATAAAATAAGTTAATTAGATTTATCAATACTTTTTTAGATGATAATGAGAGATAAGAAAAAAAAGATTTTCTTATGTCAAACAAAATGCGTAGTTTTCCATAGATTTTCTTATCTTCTAAAGGTCACACAAAATATAAGTAATGGAACTCTTATTTATTCCGTAATTATTTTCAATTTTTTATAGAAAATTACGCAAAATACATACCTATAGTGAAATCTGTAGTTTTACTTATTATTTGAAAAATCAAAACAACGAGTTTTATTGTACCGGGTGTCCATGATAGTATAAGTCGATCACTCAATTCACAAAATGTTAGCTACATCAACTTAAACTTGTTTGAAACTGACATGTTGCACAGTTTAGTAAACGTCCAAAAATGTGTTTAAGATTTATTTTAAGATAGGCTTTAGTTTTGCGAATTATAGTGTACATCTAATAGGTTATTAAATCTTGAAAGTGATTTTTGATGTGACTTAAAATAAATAAAACATTTTTTGCAAATGCAGTATCATAATTACTGTTTTACGTCAATGAATTTCGTAAGTGGTAGTATAGTAAAACTTAGATATAGTATCAGTCTCTTCAAATCTTATTTAAATTTTTTAAAATAAATTAATTTCTGTATCATAAGAAATTTAAATTCAATGATTGAGAGCACTGAAATTCCAGTCCACAACCCCATTGCTCCTCCAATCTCCCACATCACATCTTGCAACTTCATGAAAATAATTTTTAATTAAATTCAAACTTACTGCCAAATGTAATAAAATACATTACAGAAATAGTTGGAACATCTTTAATGACTGTTGTTTCCATGGTGTAAGGACTTATGGTAACCAAACTTCGAGGAAGTGGACGCACACTAAGTTAATATAAAAAACGTAAAAATAATGCAGTAATAAGGTAGATATTGATAATGAAATGTTACTTTTACATTTTAAACATTTTGTTAGTATAGATGGTATCTTCTTTGGTATTTAAAAAGTCGCTGGCATCAATACTGAAAGAATATTATAATTAATATTTGTCAATAAATCAATGCTTAAAGCAATTTTACAAAATTAATCAATTACAGAATTGTTAAACCTACAACTTTAAATTTTCGATGTCACTGCAATTTAGTTTTAGGTCATCAAACGATAACTACAAAAATTAAACATGATTCAAATTAATACTGATTAAATAAGCAAATGAAATGTAATTTAAAAAACTCATTTAAAACAATTTAATTTCAATTATTATTGTACTGTACTTGCTGTTCTTGACAATCTTCAATGAAATGTCCAACAGTGCTAAAATTAAAAAACCGCATAATTAACGTGTATATCACGATAATTGTTATATAGACAATGTAGATTTCATTTAAACTAACCTGCACGGCATTGGACAATCATCTGAAAAATGCAATCATTAAAATTTATTTTAATTACAGTACATTTAAATAATTCACTGAAAATGTATTATTATCGAACTTACCATTAACTGTTATGTTTTCCACTTGATATAATCTTCCTTCAGATAAACGATTACCAAAACCAATTGGTGTATTCTTGGTAGAGTTATATAGATAAGAAGCTATACATGACTTAAAAGATCAAAAAAATCAAAATAAGTTCATACTATACTCAAGAGTAAATCTCTATAATTTAAATAATAAATATGTTCTTCATCACAAATTTTTAAATAACTATTTTAATAATTACTTCTGGATGATACTTGTAGTGTCGATCATGGTTATAAAAATTGTTCATCCATAGTACTTCCTGTGTAATTGTAGAAACACATTTGCTTGGATATGGTGAAGGTAAACGCTCAGTCTTCATCTAATTAAAAAGTTAAATACACAGTTAAATATTAAAATAATTATTAAAAAACTTGATAATTACATCTGTTTTGAAAATTCTGTTTAAAAACAAAATATGTTTTTCTTCAATTTGTTTATTACGGAGTAAAACTAACTTATTTAATTCCATAATACAACAAATTCAAAACAGTTTCAATAAACACGACTGAAACTTACCGTAGAAAACTTAATATTGTATTTCATGCCGGTTTTTACATGTATTATCCAGTTAGATTGAAAAACATTTGGGGAGGTTCCTTGAGGATGAATCATAACGATTACAGCTGCATCTCTCACCATTTCAATAAACTCTGGTATTTGCGGTTGCAATTCTAATGTAATTTCTAAAATGTATATACTATTAATAATCAGAATACTTAGCATTGGCTGCATTGTTTTATACCAGTTGGATTCAATCGAAGGCCATTGACATCATTGAAAAATTCCGGATTAATTGTTGCACAATCTCCATATAAACTCAGATACTCTTTTAGTAAATTGCTAAATTAAAATTAATTTAATATTAAATATTTCATCAAGACAACAATTTCTGGCAACGAATTCATTTTAATACAATAACACACTATTTTTTGCTTACTTAAATAAACTACTTGTAGAAAATTGAAGAAATACATAATTTACGATATTTTATGGGATGTGTTACAATGCTAATAGCCTAGTATATGGCCAATAATTGCTAAACAAATGATGTTTTCTTTCCAAATAACATGTCAGCAATGCACACTTAATTATTTTTTAAATATAGTAAATATTATACTGTAAATTTGTTACCTGCAATTAAAATCTTTAACACCAACTTTATACTGACATTTCTTTAAGAAACTTTCAATGGGTGGGTACAAATGCTCTCGAATCTCAACTGGTTTATCCATTATAAACATCTGCAATGCAAAATACCAATCCGAATATTCCTACAATCAAACCAAAAAATATATTTATTAGTTTCAATTAAGCAGAAATAATAAATGAATAGGCAACGATGTTATGTAACTAATTACGTATTTACGTTATAAGGGCGCGTTTTGATAATCTCGGAAAAGTTGCTTAATATCATGTCTTTAACTGGGTTGTCATTTTCTTTGCTTAAGATATTATATGAGCAAACAGTAACTGATGGAAATTCTACATCTTTGATCTTTTCAACTTTTTCAGTCACAGGATATCTACAAAACATCACAACGTTTTCTTTAAGAAACTTCTAAAGTAGACATTAAAATACTAAAATGTAAGTTACCTTAAATATTCATCAAATAGTTGATATCCTTGTTCACACGTTTTGTATAGTCCAACAATTAATACAACAGTCCAAACCAATTTAGAATTTGTTTTTGAGGTTTTAATTCGACTTACAAGTGAAATCGATGAATCTCCTAAATTTCTTCTTAACTCTATAATTGTTATATTATTAAGACACGTTAATTCATAGGTAATTACATCTAAAATAAGCAATATTTAGGTGAGTGACTACACCTACCCAAAAAGATGTACAACTCTAACATTTCACCAGCAAGTTAAATTTGCATTAAAAATAAAAAAAAACTATCTTATTAAATCGGACGTGATATAATCCAGAATTAGTTACACTGGCATTATGCAATAAAATTGCTCGTAATAAACAAAATACTTTTTGGGGGAAAATTTAGTTGCATCTCCCCATTTTGGATAGACCTAGTCACTCCATAATATGTATAACGTAAAATAAAAGAATTAAAATGGTAGTACCTAACTTTCTCAGTGACTCTAAATGTTTCCTATTAATAATAAATTAAATAAACGTAATATTTGCAACAACAATTGCATACTTTTTGTCTGTAAAGATCTTCATGACGTAATCATAAATAATTTCCAACGTCATCAGTAAGCAAAATCCAGTATAAACACCCAAAATACCTCCAATTTGACTCAAAACAACTTCAAACTAAAATTAACCATAATCATTTATTGCAAATATTCAATATTAATGTCCTAACACCAAAGCAACAATTATTTCATTTCTCTGGTACTCCACTGGACTCATACAACTATTACTCAAAGGTTTTTAAATATAGTTGGTTACTTAAATCATTTCTTCCAAACTAAACAATTAAAAACACAGTATTTATTTCCCCGGATATATGTTTAGCCTATTAAAGCCCTTGTAAATTAAGCCAAACTTGTAAATTAAGAAGCCAATATTAAGAATTTGCTACTTAAATGCTTACTTGGCAAGCTGGTCTCAAGTTTATAACGGTTTTTGACCTGTCATTTAGTGACACTGTTACTGAGGCACCAAAATAACGTGCACTTCTATAAAAACATAAATGTCAGTATAAAATTATAAAAGACATTAAATAGTATTTCTTACTTGTATGCATAAGCCATCTCAAACATAGGGTGGTCGTGCGACAAGTGATAATATAGCAATGATTGGAATGTATTATGTTTCTGTATAAACAGGAATATTATCAGCTTTTTGCAATTGTAAGCAATAATTTCATTGTCTTACTAATTTGTTCAAAATATTATTTTCAGTATTTTTGATAGATTCTACTTTGTAATCATAATATGAATAACTAAATGAATTATGAATATTAAAATCAAACGTTTTATGTGACTGTTAATTTTTTTGTGTCATTCTATTATCTCACCTGCATGGCTTTTTGCAATCGCACAAATCAAGATCATTCTGAGGAATCCTTTTACATCCTAGAAAAATACATTAACATTGTAACAAAAAAATTTAAGCACTTATTGACATTAATCACCTCGACATGTTGGCAATTTCTTGTCAGTTTGAAATTGAGGCAATTGACATTTGCAGTATTTGATTGTCAAATTTTGAAGACACGAAGCCAAACAAGACTAAATTTTAAGTAATTATAACACATACAGCAACATTTAAATTAACAATTAATTACTTCTCTCGTGTAGTAATAATCTTCATCAGTGTATAACAACCATTCATCTTCGTCTTCGTATATCTCGTCATCATCTTCATCATAGGATGGCATTGGGTTTCTTTTAACACAGTTTGTTTCCGAAACATAATCTTTCTAGAATAACAATGTTTTTTTTAAGTTTATTATAAAATAAGCTTATTGTGTTTAAAATTACATACTCTTTGTGCGATTATTTTATTGTCGCTCATTTCAAATATTTTAATGATGTTTTTATCATCAAAAACTGGTTCAGTGTAAGGTTCATGGATGACCATGACTGCATATTTTAAAGGCTTGTCAGCTTGGTTGTTTTCTCCGTTTCGATAATGAGATAAGCTAAACCCCAATATCACTTCTGATTAAAAAAAATCACACAATTTTATTAATAAATATCGGTATGTGCCCTAAAATGAGTTTTGTTTACCATTTACAATTACGTCTGTGTCATTAAAAGAATCGAATAGTTCATTTGTATCAATGGTAATGCAATTGCCATAGTATAAGTTGTTTGTAACACGCATTGGCCAATCTTTGAGTGAAACCCTAAATTAAAAACGTCATATTTTAAAATATTAACCCTAATGTTTATAAGAACAATGAAACATATTCACAGTATTTGTTCTTTGTTAGTTCTTAACCACATCTTAGTTGTTTGAAGAGGAAACTCTGAGTATTGAAGTCTTTCAGCTGGAGTCAAATCGACAAGTTTGTTCATGATTTCCATTACATTTGCCTTTTTAAAATTGACAAAACATTTAACAACGTCTATTAAAACACAAACGATTAAATTATTTTCAACAATGACTTACATTACTCAATTCCGGTAAATCAAGAAACATGCTTTCGTTTTGAATTCTAGAAAATAGAAGTCTTTCTTGCAATCTAGAAATAAGTTAATGGAGAATAAGTTTAAGTATGAATCTCTTAATATTGACGAACTAAAGCCATTCACAATCAATTATTTGAATCATCACAAGACTTAATGATTTGTTTTTTTCACAACCCTAGTTACTAATGCCTAATGAAATATTGAGATTAATTGCTTTGTTTTAAGCTTCGTAATAGTAAATACTGAATGTGTACACTTGAACATAAAGTTAGTTTTGCAGAGAGAATTTAATACTTGCAGTTTATAAGGTACACCAAAGAATCCGATTAAGTCAAATAATTACTTTTGTGGGACAACCAGAAGTATTCTTGAGTTTAATAAAGCATACTTGTCATCACTTGACGATTCCATCATTTTCTTTTCCTAAATTTAACAAATAATTAGAAAAACTAAAATTAAGACTTGTTATGTAACGAATTCTATACATTTTTCTCAAGTATTTTGTCAATTTCGATTTCCAATGGGCTTAACTCTTTCGTACTTTCAACAATTCTTCTTCGAACTGGAACGTTTGAGCAGATAGTAAATGCTGGGAAGTTATTATAATAATCGTCAATTTTAGTCATCGTTTCAGTTTCACCACAGCTAATTTTAATAAGTAATTATTAATAATTATTAAAACAAAATAATTTAAAGAAAATTATTTTTACCTTATGAAATCTTTGATGAGAAATGCAATGTGAATAACAGCAGCTGCAATGAAGAAGCCATAAATTGCATTTTTCCAACTTAATTGTTTCAGTTTAGAAAACACACAACCTTTCTCATCACACGCCATCTTTATACTGGAAATACACAGTCAATAAGATTATTTAATATAAAGTATAAGACGTTGTTAATAATAACAAATCAAATCGATTTCATAAAGTAAAGTCAACACTGGAAACACCATTTCTTTATTTACAGTGTAGTTTCTATTGTTTATACTGTACATATTGCTTAGCCACGATTTCCAAATACCAAAAAGTTTATATACTGTAATAATTGATTATTAAGTTTTAATAAATTAATGACTTTGTTCAAGTAATTAGAACAGTATTTAAATGCATTACGATTAAATTAAGCTATTACAATTATTATTATTATCTACTGCCTTTATTGTAGATGTTTGACAATAAATTTGAAAGAAAATCAATTGAAATCATAACTTCATTGTTTGTTTTAATAAATGTTTAAGGCGGTTTGTGTACCCTGAGTTTATATATTAAACTCTAGCAACCAAAATAACAAACCGATTCCTATATTCGTAGCAACAGTAACAAAAATTAAAGCTTTGATCATTTTTTCGATTATATCGTTAACTTTTATTAAAACAATTGATTTGTGCAATATATGGATTTGTAAAATTGTATTGATAAGTTATACTTTTAATAGAAAAAATATTACAGTACTAGTGAGTAATAACTAACTTACTTCTAAAGTTTGTTGTAAATTTATACAGTGTTATTAATACACTTCGATTCATTAACCAATCAAACTAAATATAAACGTTAACAAGTTACCTGAATGAAAAATTCAGCAGGAGATCCAACAGTCAAACCAGTCATTTCACGATAAACCTAACAATCATTTCATATTATATTTTTTAATGTTTTTAAACAAAGATTTTTAAAGTTAATCTTACTTTATAAACTTTATCGTCCGGTGTGACTACATGTAACATTTTAAGCAAGTAAAAGTTATTATCCAGAATAACTTTACCAGTTTTATGTTGCTTCTTCTGTTGTTGTTTCCACCTACAATTCTACTACTGATATGAACTCTTAATTGAGTTCTGTTGTTTTTAAATACACAGTCACAGACAGTCTGCTTGTGGAAACTGCATCAGAATCGACTTAAACTTCTTATTCTGAACTTTAACTGGTCGTTCATTTTTTGTACTAGCAGGTAAAAGTAACTTCAAATCTTCCTAACATACTGGAATTCCTATTTCAGACATGTTATGTAAGCTATTCTTCAAGTTTAACTTATTTAATAAATTTGTTGATAAACCACTTTTTTACCAGTGTTTAACTGGTCCTACAAACCTTCTCCTCAGCACCAAATCGCTATGGCGATTTTACAATTTCTGGAGATTTAAGAGAGCTTGATTAAAGCTTTGAATTATAACCCAAGGAACATTACTTTTGTTACACAATACTTTCTTTAGAGCTTGACTTCACAGCTGCTGTTGTTAATAGTGTTAACTGGCTTTTCCTTCTTGAGTTTTTGCATGATTCGTGTCAGGGAGTGCATAACGTTGTTTTCTTCATTAAACTTTACAGATAAAACCGTTTCTAAGTTCTTGCACCGTTTCTTGCAATCAATTATCACTTTCTTAAGCTTTTACACGTCCTCGTTCATATCACTCTAAATAACAGAAACGGTTATTTGTTAAAAACAAATGTGTTACCACATAACTACTGTATTTCTTAAATACTTACCAGGAATCCCAATTCTTTCCTCAGACTCACAGCTAAGTCACTGCTCAAAGCATGCACCCCGTCACTATAATTATATTATGCTTGATGTGTTCTTGACAAATGTGGCTCAGGTCATCGGATGCAGTCATGATAAATTTTCACTGTAAACTAACAATTTCACGGTGAACCCTGAAAATAATGTTACAGTATTTTGTGATTTTAGATTGTCAATGTGTTCTAACTATAAATAAATTTAAAAATAATCACTTACTGTATCTTCTCCAAGAATTATATAATGTGCATTTAGAAAATTTCGTTTTAAGTCATGAAAAACTTGTCATCGTCTGTACCGTATGAACTGCATTTATAAATATTAAAAATTTGCTAGATCAAAAATAACAATCTTGCACAAAACTGACTAATACTATACAAACTATAACAATACTTTTGTAATTTCTTAGAATTTCTTATTTAAAAGACCCATGTAATGTCTCTCATCTGACACACATAAAACCCTTATAAAGGTTTTTTTAATACTATACATTAGTTACTGTATGTACTGTTTTCCTTATGAAGGTACAATTTCTCACCCCATTTTCAATTTCGTGGCTTTAGCGTACTAGAAGCTTGCCACTAAAAGGATACATAACAAGATCATACAAAAATAATTGTGGTTGAGATAGTTAGTTCATACCCGATAACTCAATAGTGGCCTTCGTTAAAAATTAATGTTGATCAAGGTATCCCAGATAAATTTCCCCCGCCGTATGCGCATCCATTACCCGTCGTTCATGCTGCCATTTTCCATCACCGCTTTATGGTTATTATTTAGTTTCCTAAGTTTAGACAAAATTATCTAGAGATTTCTCTTAAAGGCTGTCACGAAATGAAAAATTAACATTAATCTTAACATTTATTAAAATGATGTCTCACAAGTTTTATCAAACATTTTGGTGGATTATGACTATTTTTTACTTGATATCAAATTTTGTCTGACCGCTTGTAGTCGTTTACTATACGGCAATGTTATGTGACCAATATTATGTGACTCATTTCTCGTAATCTTTTTAGTACTGTTGCCTCCACACTTTGAAGAGCACTAACTTGTCTTTAGAATTTATAACACTTCAGAACTGAGTTACAACATTCCATAGTTCTGTGATTTTTAAAATTACAGTAGCGATTAGTTCAGTGAAATTCATAACCAAATTTCTCACCGTTTAATCGTGGTAGCCATTTACATCAATTCACCGCGACAATAAAGACTTGGACCGCACACTAAAGTTACAGCATCGGATGTTTATGACGTTAAACTATTATTATACTGAAATAAGCGTTTGCCACATCTTTGTCTTTTTTTTTTTAAGTTGTTATTAATTACAGTATTAATAACTAAATTATTAATAACTTATAGCAACAGTAACTAGAACGCCTGTTTGGAATTAAAATTGTTATCACACTATCACCCCTTAATTAATAAATAACAATGAACTCGCCTTACATAGATGTAAATATTGCGAAAAAATAAATTGTGCAATCCTAGCTGAAGTGGCAACTAATATTAAACTTACGTATTTACGCTATGTATAAGCCTCGTATAGTGAGCTGTTTATGGCACTCATTCACGACTTTTCTAGAATATAATTATTAATATTAGCCAACACAGAATAACCATGAATAAGCTATCTCTATACAATTCTTATTATGTATTTAATGTAAGTTGGCCTTTCTCAAAAGTAAAGTTATGTAAGGAAGCTAGCAGTAAGGGGTTAAAAAGAGGGTTAACAATTATGGCCATTATATAATGCGTATAATGTATTTAAACTTCTCATTTATACTAAGTGAATGTTTACTTTTACTTGGCGTTTTTTGTTTGCCGCCAAACTTTTACGGCGCATAGAGCACGGAGTTTGTAAAAAACGTATGCCGAGCTAGTGCCAAACATCAACGGCAGCAATTTTTACGGCAACTCTAAAATTTAAATAAAAATTGTTCAAATTAATCAATTTTCAAGAAAGTTGCGTAAATAAGCTTATTTTTATGTTTTCAATGGCTGGAATGCAGTTTGCAAACGTTTTTATCACTTTTTAATTACTTTTCAAAAACTTTTAAACTAAAGTTGCAATGTAATATCAAGTTCATATATCCACTGATATGTTTTTAACTTGAGAAACATAAAATTTTTTTAAATTAATTTTTAAGCTTGCAAATGACATATAGCCTATTAAAAACAGTAAAAAAACATTTGTTAGACTATTTTCAGCTTTTAAAATTAATAAATTATTTTTTTATTGAATAAAAACTGAATTTTTATAATTTTTAAGTGACGTCATAGACGTTACGGAGCTTAACGTAATGACGTTTTTTGTTTTCAAAATTTGTTGTACCTCACTCTGATTGGCTGTAACTGATTTGGCGGTAAAATGGCCCCAAAATAATGTTGGTCAGTACTAGTGCGCGGTTGATCAACTGACTTTTTGACGGTGAAGGAAAGCACGGTAAAAGGGCGTTTACGATGCCGTGACTGTTACGAGAAGCAGTGGATGATAAACGTCGGAGGGCGATTAAAGAATTTAAACATAATTAATTGAATTGTGTGGTGTGATTTTACTTCAGTATGTGTTGTAATGCTATCGTATATTTTATTAGAATAACATAAGATATACATATAATTATTGTGATTATTGGGGACTGGTATGCATATAATATTTCCATCCAGTAAAAGGTAGGATAACAGCGGTAGGAAATTCGCTGTTTCGCGTACTTCAATCAGACGTTAGTGTCATCAAATGGCTATTTCAAAATTATAGTGTTTATTTAGTCATAATTGCTATACACAAATTTAAATTTTACGTAATATGTACAGGTATATAAAAATACAGGACACTCATAATACAATGCAATCATAGCATAAGTGACAAATAATTGGCAGTGAAGGGAAGCGCGATGAAAGGGTGTTTGCGATGCTCTGGCTGTTACGTAACTAATGGGCGAAATACTTTGACAATAAAGATTATTAATATAATGCATTCAATTTTGTTTTCATTAATCTTTAGTAAGTGTTAGTGTGTAGTCTATTACAATAATCTAAGTGGTTGAAATAGTCAACGATGGGCTGTGTCGCTGGCTCAGATTGCGTGAATCGTAATGGCTGGTTGTATTCATTCCCAGCCGGTAAAAGAAACAACTATGGCGGAAAGGAATTCGCTCATACACGTACTTTTAAGTGACTGTGACTCGCGAGTGTCATCAAATGGAAAACTTCTAAAACTTAGGTTTATAGTTTAATTATAATATAATAATACATAATATTAAAATGTAATTAACATATAACACTACGGTTGCTGTGTATGGCACTGGAAGGGATACAAATACTATAGAAGTAAGTCTCTAGTACAGTATTTGGGATGGTTACCATTTGGGATATCCAATATCGTACCGGCAGGGCCGGCGCGACTTTTTGCGGGGCCGGGTTCAAAAATTGGAAAAAAAGCATTTTTTTCTAAAATTTTCCTAAAAAAAAATTTTTTGTTGCTGAAATTCTTTTAAAAAAATTTTTTCTTAAAAAAAAAAAAACTTTTTTCTAAAAAAAAAAAAAAAAAAACGTCATTTCGTAGATCGCGGGGCCTCTCCAAGCGCGGGGCCGGGTTCAGGGGAACCCTTGGAACCCGCGTTGCGCCGGCCCTGCGTACCGGTATCTCACTTGTTCAAGGCTGTGAAAAAGACAAGATGACGTCATTTGTAAACAAACAAAATTTAAAATGCAGTAAGTTTTCTTACTAACTTTCAGTATTGGAAAATAGGTCAAACATAAATAAAAAATAAGTAGTGCTTTATTACAAACAATGGATAGAGTACAACATTACCAAATGAAAGATATGTAATGAAAGATAATTAATCTTGGCAAAAAGTGTTTAGTACCTTTTAAAATAAGTCAAGTTGTCGTGTATAAAAATTATTGTACTTGCCCTATTACACATTTGCCTCATGTCACTTGCCCAACACCAGATTCCCTAAAGAAAATGTGGCAGATTTGCATAATTATGCGACAATACATTTTGACATTTTTACTTTAAGTTTTACTTCAGTTGCTTACATTGTAATGTACAATAATTCTTTAATTAGATTGTCTTAATGTTACCGTATTTAAAATGCGATTTTTAATGTGCTTTAAAACTAATTAATCATCTTAATAATTACTGTCTAACGGTATTTAAATTCGTAATTGCTGATACAGTTAATAAAGTGTCAGTCTCTGCAAATCTTATTTAATTTTTTAAATAGTAAATCAATTTCTGTATCATAAGGCATTTAAATTCAATTATTGAGAGCACAGAAATTCCAATCCACAAACCCATTGTTCCTCCTAATTCCCACATCACATCTTGCAACTTCATGGATATAATTTTGAATTAAATTCACACTTATCGTTAAATGCAATGAAATACATTACGGAAATAGATGGAACATCTTTAATGACAGTGGTCTCCATAGTGTAAGGACTTATGGTAACCAAACTTCGAGGAAGTGGGCGCAAACTAAATTATTATAAAAAATATAAATAATGCATTAATTGTTATAACTTAACCAATCTTAAATTTACATCTTAAAAAATTTGTTAGTATATATGGTATCTTCTGACAAATTGGTGAAGCCGTTGTAATCAATACTGAAACAATATTATAATTAATATTTAAGTCAATTTAAATCAACACGTAATTAAGAAGATTTATAATAAAGTAAAGCAATAAAGTACTGTACAGAGACTATGTTAAATCAACAACACGATTGTTAAACCTACAACTTTAAATTGTCGATGTCACTGGAATTTAGATCTAGTTCATCCATTGATAACTACAAAATAAACGTGAATAAATTTAATCTTAATTAAAATGTGAATGTATCTGAATATTAATTATTAATCTGAATTATTATTCTACCTGGTACACTTGGTAATCTTCAATGAAATGAAGAACAGTGCTAAAATAAAGAAAAAGTATAATTAACGATATTGAACGTTTAAGTATAATTAACGTTTATTTCACGATAATTAATATCTTGACAATGTAGACTTTAAGTTCAACTAACCTGCATGGTTCTGGACAATCGAAAGCTAAAAAGTTCAATAATTAAAATTGACTTCTATAAAGTTCTTACAGTGCAATTAAATAATTCACCAAACATTTGCTATTTCCATTTTTAATTCATTGCAATTTTACTCATTGTTCCAAGATATTTTGTCTTGATTATTTAAATTTTACGTTTTAATAATAAATTACTAATTAATAATAGCAATTTTTATTTTAGTTATACTGTACAATAAAGTGAAATAAATAAAATTCTTTTCGAAGTTACTACAGTAGTTCAGTGATTCCCAACCAGTATTCCATGTTTTTTAAAAAACATATGTTAAATTAATTGAAGGTGCTCTGCCAATTTTTTCTTGCCATTCACAAAAGTGCTCCGCGGTTAGAAATAGTTGGGAACCACTATACTAATTACATTTAAAATGGAAAGAATTTCCAAGTAGATCAAAAAATAATTGAAGTCGAATTGCATTTGATGTGTATGATAGTCAATAGTAATATCAGACTTACCACCAGCTGTTATGTTATTCACTTGGTGTAATCTTCCTTCATACATCTTAAAAGTAAACTCGCCAGGTTGATTCTTCGAAAAGTTGTATAAGTAAGAACCTATACATGACTTAAAAGATTTTAAGAGAAAACCTTAATACTAGAGCAAAACTTACTGTAAATTATTTGAAATACAAATATGTTCTTAATAATGAATCTTAAATAACATTTTCAAATCTTACTTCAAGGTGATATTTGTAATGTCGATCATGGTTATAAAAGTTGTTTTTCCATAGAACGTCCGGTGTAATAGTAGAAAGACATTTGCTTGGATATGGAGAAGATAAACGTTCAGTCTTAATCTAATTAAAATGTTAAATACACAAATAGATTTCCTAAATTCCTAACATAATTGTGATTGCAACTTACCGTAGAAAATTTAACATTATATTTCATGCCGGGGACTATAGTTAATAACCGGAATGATTGAAGAACATTTGGAGATGTCCCTGTTGGATGAATATAAACGATTAAAGAATGCCCTGCTGCCATTTCAAGAAATTCTGGCATTTGCATTTGCAATTCCATTGTCATTTCTAAAATGTATCAATTGATGATAATCAGATTATTTGATATTAATCGCATTGTTTCATACCAGTAATATTATATCGACAGCCATTAACGGATTGAAATTCCGGATTAATTGTTGCACAATTTCCATTTTCACGCAGATACTCTTTTCGTAAATTGCTAAAAAGATTTAATTAAAAATTTATTATTTGTTCAAAGTAGCTCATTCTGGCAACTTATATAGTTTAATTTAATCACCCATAAAAGTTTTAGTTACTCTTTTGGATTTGTTACCTGCAGTTGAATTCTTTGATGCCAACTTTATATTGACATTTCTTTAAGAAACTTTCAATGGGTGGATACAAATGTTCTCGAATCTCAACTGGATAATCCAATATCATTATATTTAATACACGATACCAATCCTTATATCCCTAAAATCAAACCAAAAAAAATATATTAATTAAACAGTAAAAATACTGTAAATAAAATAGGCAAATCCCTATTATGTACTTACATAAAGGGGCGTTTTGATAATCTCAGAAAAGTTGCTTAATATCATGTCTTTAAATGAGTTGTCATTTTCTTTGTTTAAGATATTATTTGAGCAAACAGTAATTGATGGAAATTTTACATCTTTGATCTTTTCTATTTTTTCAGTCACAGGATATCTACAAAATATCAAAATAATTTTTAAAAAATTCAAAGCTAGATAATAAAATAGTAGAATGTAAGTTACTTTAAATATTCATCAAATAGTTGATATCCTTGTTCACATGTTTTGTACAGTCCAACAATTAATACAACAGTCCAAAGCAATTTGTATTTTGTTTTTGAGTTTTGAATTCGACTTATAAGTGAAATCGATGAATCTCCTATTCTTTGTCTTAACTCTATAATTTTTTTTTCTAATTAAGATAAGATCAATCAATGGCAATTACATCTGATATAAGCAATATTTAGGGAGTGACTAAACCTACTATACAACACAAACATTTCACTACCAAGTAATATTTGCGTTAAATCCTATAATATTAAAACAGACTTAATATAACCCAACTTTATCTTTAACAAAATAAAATTAATAATCCCATGTTAGGCAAGGCATGGCAACAATTGTCCGTAACAAACAAATGACTTTACTAATTAAATTTAAATAGGTCTATCCATTTTGGATAGAGCTAGTCTTTCCCCAATATTTAAAGTATAAAACAAACGGTAGTACCCAACGGTTTCGGTTTCTCCTGTTGTTTCCTATGAATAAATAAATTAAATAAACGTAATATTTGTAAGAACAATTGCATACTTTTTGTCCGTAAAGATCTTCATCACATAATCATAAATAATTTCCAGCGTCATCAGTAAGCAAAATCCAGTATAAACACCCAAAATACCTCCAATTTGACTCAAAACGACTTCAAACTAAAATCAACGAAAAACCTTAATTCCAAATCTTTGATATTATTAGCCAAACACTAGAAACTCTCTCCTAGTTTGTTTTTCTCGTACAATTTCTAATTGGCCAAAAATTTCTGATACTCATTGGCTTCATATCAGTTTCGGCTTTTATTACTTCAATTTTTTAAAAATATATTTGGCTCCATAATTTTTAATACTCTTGGCAAACTTTTTTTATGTTAATTTAACAAAACAAAAAAGCTTTAGCAACTAGAAACTTAACTATTATGCATTGCCCTATTTTTAGTTTGCCTAATATATACCTTGTTACAAAATGCCAAAGTTGTAAATTGATAATAAGTGTATATTTGCTTAAAGTTAGTGTGGTGTGTAGCTAAATGCTTACTTGACAAGCTGGTTTCAAGTTAATAATAGTTTTTGACTTGTCATTTAGTGACACGGATACTATAACATCAAGCATACTGCTCAGTCTTTAAAAACAAAGTAAAAAAATGTCTTGTAAATTTTAGTTTAATAAATATGAATTATCGTAATAAGTACATTGTAATGTATTTCTTTACCTGTAATCAATGGCCAACGATCTAATTTGGTGGTCGTGCGACAAGTGATAATATAGCAAATGCTCCAATGTAAAGTCCTGTGTCTGTTATACAAAGGAATAATCACAAATTTTTGCGATTGATAGCAAATATTTTTTTTCCATACCAATTTTTTAAAAATGTTACCCAAAGGTATTGTTGTAGATTCGAATTTGTAGTCATATATTGAATAACTAAATAAATTATGATTATTGACATTTTAATATTGATATAAAAGTTCTTTCATTCTATGATCTCACCTGCATGGTTTTTTGCAATCACACAAATCAAGATCATTCTGAGGAATCATTTTGCATCCTAGAAAAATACATTAACATCATTACAAAAAATGAAAGCAGTTATTGATATGAATCACCTCGACATGTTGGCAATTGTGTGTCAGTTTGAAATTGAGGCAATTGACATTTGCAGTATTTCATTGTCAAATTTTGAAGACAAGAAGCCAAACAAGACTAAAATTCATGTAATTAGAACACATACAGTAACATCTCAATTAATCATTAATTACTTCTCTCGTGTAGTAATAATCTTCATCAGTGTATAACATCCAGTCAATTTCATCAGTGTATAACATGACGTCATTGCGATCAAATGATGGCATTGGATATTTAGTTAGTTTGTTTCTTTTAACACAGTTTGTTTCAGAAACATAATCTTTCTATTATGTGGTTGTTTCATAAGTTTATTTTAAAATAAAATTATTTAAAATGACATACCCTGTGAGTTGTGATTTTATTTTCGGCCCTTTCAAATAGTTTAATGATGTTTTTATCATCAAACACAGGTTCAGTGTAAGGTTCATGGATGACCATGACTGCATATTTTAAATGCATGTCCACTTGGCTGTTTTCTCCATTTCGATAATGGGGTATACTAAAACCAAATGCCACACCTGTTTCAAGAAAGTGTATTCGATTTTACTACTTAATATGTATTTTAAAATCAGTATTATTTACCATTGATAACTACATCAGTGGCATTGTAGAATTCCAATACTTTGTTAATATTAATGGTAATGCAGTTTCCATAATATTAGTTGTTTGTTACATGCATTGGCCATGTTTTGAGCAAAACCCTAAATTAAAAATTTCATATTTTAAAATTTAAACCTTAATGTTCATCCATCGATAAAACATATTCACAGGATGTCGTCGTCGTCAGTTGTGAACCGCAATTTAGATAATTGAAGAGGAAACTCTGAGTATTGAAGTCTTTCAGTTGGAGTCAAATCGACAAGTTTGTTCATAATTTCCATTTCATTTGCCTTTTTAAAATTATTCGACATAATATATTCAACTACGGCTATTAAAGGACAATGACTAACTTTATTCAATTTCGGAAAATCGAGAAATAAGCTTTTGTTTTGAATTCTAGAAATTACAATTGAATTCCATTAAAATTCAATGATTAATAATAGAAACTGAGATAATGTAAAATAATTACTTTTGTGGGACCACAAGAACATTCTTTTCTCCGAATATTACACCCTTAACTACACCTGGTAATGAGTTCGCCATTTCCATTTCCTAAATTAAAGAATTAGATTAAAAAATGCATAATCAAAACATATGTAACTATTTAGGTACATTTTTATCAATTAGTCTGAGGATTTCAGTTTGCAATGGGCTTCTTAATTCTTTCCCACTTTCAACCATTGGTCTTCGAATAGGGACGTTTGAGCAGACAGTAATTGCCGGAAAATTAGCATAATATTCGTCAGTTTTAGTCACCGTTTCCGTTTCACCACAGCTAATTTTAACAATTAAGTATAAAAAAAAAAAATAAAAAAAATTTCTTTTTACCTAATGAAATCTTTGATGAGAAATGCAATGTGAAAAACAGTAGCTGCAACGAAGAATCCATAAATTGCATTTTTCCAACTTAATTGTTTCAGTTTAGAAATCACACAACCTTTCTCATCACCCGCCATCTTTACACTGGAAATACACACTCACTAATGTTATTTAAAATAATGTATAGGACGTTGTGGATGATAAAAAATTAAATCGATTTCATACTGTAATGTCAACACTGGAAACACCATTTCGTTGTTTACAGTGTAGTTTCTATTGTTTATACTGTACATATTGATTAGTCACGATTTCCAAATACCTAAATGTTTATATTCTGTAATTAATTATTACGTTTTAATCAGTTAATGACATTTTAAAGAAATTAGAACAGTATTGAAATGTACTACGATGATATTACGTTATTATAATTATTAATATTATCTACTGGCTTTACTGTAGACGTTTGACAAGAAAATCAATTGAAATCATAACTTCATTGTTTATTTTAATAAATATATAGGACGGTGTGTGTATAATGGATTTATACATTACTCTTTAGCAACCAAAATAACAAACCGATTCCTATATTCGTAGCAACAGAAACAAAAATTAGGTCATAAATAACTTTTTATGTTTTTGATGATTATATCGATAACTTATAACATTAAATCTCGGTTGATTTGTACAATATATGAATCTGTAAAATTGTGCTGAAAAGTTTAATTTTTAATAGAAAAAAATGTTACAGTTCTGATGAGCAATAATTACATCTAAAGTTTGTTTTAATTAAATACACTAACTCAAAATTAATGTTTTTTTTTAAACTACTAGTACCATAATGACGAATTAAATTGGTTTAGGACAATTAAACGTTATCACAAAGTAAGTAGATTTTTAAACCTCTCATTTATCTTTAGGGTGATTTTGAATATTTTAGCTAAAATGTTTTTTTTAATTTTAGTTGAAGATTTGCATGATCCATGTTACAATAAAAGATAGTATTAAGCTATAAATGTAAACTATTACTGAAGTAATGAATATTGTGGTGATTATAGTCTTGTAAAGTAGTTCTCGTAAGTTGTTTTTAACCTTAAAACTTAAAAATAAGTATATGTGACCATAGTGAAACGTTTGAGACATGCTGTATGTAAATGGTGCCAGTGCGAATTAATGTCCATTCTGTATCTGATTAACTCATTTATTTGACTACTGGATTTAATGATTTGTTGCAAATATTGTAGTCGACTATTAATATTATTACGTGACATTGAATTTTGACAAATCAATTCGATCATTACTTTCATTGTTTATTTTATGAAATGTAACAGGGCAGTTTGGTTTCTCTGTTTTGAAATGTATTGATTTAGTAAGTAAATTATAAACGCTGGCAACAAAATTAACTAAATATCAAACAATTGGTACTGTAATTTAAATAGTTTTATATTTTTGATGGTTATCTCGTTGGCTTGAAATATAAAACTCGGTTGATTTCTGCAATATATGGATTTGTAAAAATGTACTTTTGACTAAATATGTGTTACATAACCGGTACTATTAGATAAAGTAATAATAAATAATTATGGTAACAATTTAAAGGATAAAATTGTAAGATTTTTTTTACAACAACTTTTTTTCCTTTTTATATTAGAACTAGGATGTTGCATTTTTTAAGAAACGTTGAAACAGATATAAGATTTACTTTAAGTTTTACTTCAGTTGTTTACAATGTACAACAATTCTGTAATTGGATTTTCTTAATGTTATATAAAATGTGATTCTTAATGTGCTTTAAAACCAATTAATCATCGTAATAATTACTGTCTAAGGACATTTAAATTCGTAAGTGTTAATACAGTAAATATAGTGTCATTCTCTGCAAAATCTTATTTAATTTTTTAAATAGTGAATAAATTTCTGTATCATGATGCATTTGAATTCAATGATTGAGAGCACAGAAATTCCAATCCACAATCCCATTGTTCCTCCTAATTCCCACATTACATCTTGCAACTTCATCAAAATAATTTTGAATTAAAATCACATTTATCGTTAAATGTATTAAAATGCATTACAGAAATAGATGGGACATCTTTAATGACAGTTGTCTCCATAGTATAAGAACTTATAGTAACCAAACTTCGAGGAAGTGGACGCGCACTAAATTATTATAAAAATATAATTAATGCATTAATTATTATAATTTGATAAATCTTATTTTTACATCTTAAAAAACTTGTTAGTATAGATGGTATCTTCTGACAAATTGGTGAATCCGTTGTAATCAATACTAAAACAATATTATAATTAATATTTAAGTCATTTTAAATCAACATGTAATTAAAAAGATTTATAATAAATGAAATCAATGGAGTACTGTACAAAAATATATTAAATCAATAACAGTATTGTTAAACATACAACTTTAAATTCTCGATGTCACTGCAATTTAGATCTAGATGATCCATTGATAACTACAAAAATTAAACATGATTAAGTGGAATAAAGTTAATCTTAATTAAAATGTGAATGTAATAAAAAAACTCAATTAAAACAAATTTAATCTGAATTATTATTCTACCTCGTACACTTGGTAATCTTCAATGAAATGAAGAACAGTGCTAAAATACATAAAAAGTATAATTAACGTTAGTTTCACGATAATTAATATCTTGACAATGTAGATTTAGTTTCAACTAACCTGCATGGTTCTGGACAATCGAAAGCTGAAAATTTCAATAATTAAAATTGCTTTCTTTAAAGTTATTACAGTGCAATTAAATAATTCACCAAACATTTGCTATTTACATTTTTAATTCATTGCAATTTTATTCATTGTTCCAAGATATTTTGTCTTGATTATTTAAATAAAAATATTAATTCATGAGCTCAACTATCGTTTAACCTAAAAATGCTATAAAAAGGGAATCTTGTATTGAAAAAACATATTTTAAATTAATTGAAGGTGCTCTGCTATTTTTTCTTGGCATTCACAAAAGTGCTCCGCGGTTAGAAATAGTTGGGAACCACTATACTAATTACACTTAAAATGGAAAGAATTTCCAACTAGGTTAAAAAATATTTGCATTTGATGTGTATGATAGTCAATAGTAATATCAAACTTACCACCAGCTGTTATGTTATTCACATGGAGTAATCTTCCTTCAAACATCTTAAAATTAAACTCGCCAGGTCTATTCTTCGAAATATTGTAGAAGTAAGAACCTATACATGACTTAAAAGATTTTAAGAGAAAACCTTAATACTAGAGCAAAACTTACTGTAAATTATTTGAAATACAAATATGTTCTTAATAATGAATCTTAAATAACATTTTCAATGCTTACTTCAACATGATATTTGTAAGGTCGATCATGGTCATAAAAGTTGTTTTTCCATATAACTTCCGGTTCAATTGTAGAAACACATTTGCTTGGATATGGTAAAGGCAAACGTTCAGTCTTAATCTAATTAAAAAGTTAAATAAACAAATCGATTTCCTAAACTCCTAACATAATTGTGATTGAAACTTACCGTAGAAAATTTAACATTATATCTCATGCCAGGGACTATATTTAATATCCGAAGTGATTGAAGAACATTTGGGGATGTCCCTGTTGGATGAATGTAAACGATTAAAGATAGCCCTGCCGTCATTTCAAGAAACTCTGGCATTTGCATTTGCAATTCCATTGTCATTTCTAAAATGAATCAATTGATGATAATCCGATTATTTGCTATTAATCGCATTGTTTCATACCAGTAATATTAGATCGACGGCCATTGATGGATTGAAATTCCGGATTAATTGTTGCACAATTTCCATCTTCACTCAGAAACTCTTTTCGTAAATTGCTAAAATGATTTAATTAAAAATTTATTATTTGTTCAAAGTAACTAACTCTGGCAACTTATACAGTTTAATTTAATCACCCATAAAAGTTTTAGTTACTTTTTTGGATTTCTTACCTGCAATTGAATTCTTTGATGCCAATTTTATATTGACATTTCTTTAAGAAACTGTCAATGGGTGGATACAAATGCTCTCGAATCTCAACTGGATAATCCATTATAAATATATTTAATACTTCATACCAATCCGTATATCCCTAAAATCAAACCAAAAAAAATATATTAATTAAACAGTAAAAATACTGTAAATAAAATAGGCAAATCCCTATTATGTACTTACATTATAAAGGGGCGTTTTGATAATCTCAGAAAAGTTGCTTAATATCATGTCTTTAAACAAGTTGTCATTTGCTTTGTTTAAAATATTATTTGAACAAACAGTAACTGATGGAAATTCCACATTTTTGATCTTTTCTATTTTTTCAGTTACAGGATATCTACAAAATATCAAAATGATTTTTAAAAAATTCAAAACTAGATAATAAAATAGTAGAATGAAAGTTACCTTAAATATTCATCAAACAGTTGATATCCTTGTTCACACGTTTTGTATAGTCCAACAATTAATACAACAGTCCAAACCAAGTTGTATTTTGTTTTAGAGTTTTGAATTCGACTTACAAGTGAAATCGACGAATCTCCTATTCTTTGTCTTAACTCTGTCATTTTTTTTTGTAATTAAGATAAGATCAATCAATGGCAATTACATCTGATATAAGCAATATTTAGGGAGTGACTACACCTACTCAAAGAAATGAACAACACAAACATTTCCCCACCCAGAATTTCACAACCAAGTTACATTTAAAAACAAAAATAATATTAAAACAAACTTAATATAACCCAACTGTATCTTTAAAACATAAAACTAATTACTCCCATGTTAGGTATGGCATGGCAACAATTGTCCTTAATAAACAAATTACTTTACTAATTAAATTTAAATAAATCTTTAAATAAGTTGAATACATAGATATTTAAATAATAAAACAAACGATAGTACCCAACATTTTCGGTTTCTCCGGTTGTTTCCTATGAATAAATAAATTAAATAAACTTATTATTTTTATAAGACAATTGCATACTTTTTGTCTGTAAAGATCTTCATCACGTAATCATAAATAATTTCCAACGTCATCAGTAAACAAAATCCAGTATAAACACCCAAAATACCTCCAATTTGGCTCAAAACCACTTCAAACTAAAATCAAATTATTTTTAGTTTGCCTAATATAGACCTTGTTACAAAATGCCAAAGTTGTAAATTGATAATAAGTGTATATTTGCTTAAAGTTAGTGTGGTGTGTAGCTAAATGCTTACTTGACAAGCTGGTTTCAAGTTAATAATAGTTTTTGACTTGTCATTTAGTGACACGGATACCATAACATCAAACATATTGTTCTGTCTTTCAAAACAAAGTAAGAAAATGTCTTGTAAATTATTGTAAAAAATACATTGTAATGTATTTCTTTACCTGTATACATATGACATCGACCTAATTTTGTGGTCGTGCGACAAGTGATAATATAGCAAATGCTCGAATGTAAAGTCCTGCTTCTGTTATACAAAGGAATAATAACAAATTTTTGCAATTGATAACAAATGTTTTTTTTTCCATACCATTTTTTTAAAAATGTTACCCAAAGGTATTTTTGTAGATTCGAATTTGTAATCATAATTTGAATAACTAAATAAATTATGATTATTGACATCTTTATATTGATAGAAAAGTTCTATTAATGTATTATCTCACCTGCATGGTTTTTTGCAATCGCATAAATCCAGATCATTTTGAGGAATCATTTTACATCCTAGAAATGTAACATAAACATAATGAATGCAATACATTAAACCAGCAATTGCCATTAATTACCTCGACATGTTGGCAATTGTCTGACAGTTTGAAATTGAGGCAATTGACATTTGCAGTATTTGATTGTCAAATTTTGAAGACACGAAGCCAAACAAGACTAAAATTCAAGTAACTATAACCCATACAGTAACATCTAAATTAATCATTAATTACTTCTCTCGTGTAATAATAATCTTCATCAGTGTATAACATCCAGTCAATTTCTTCAGAGTATAACATGACGTCATTGAGATCAAATGATGGCATTGGATATTTAGTTAGTTTGTTTCTTTTAACACAGTTTGTTTCAGAAACATAATCTTTCTATTATGTGATTGTTTGATAAGTATATCTTAAAATAAAATTATTTAAAATGACATACCCTGTGAGTTGTGATTTTATTTTCGGCCCTTTCAAATAGTTTAATGATGTTTTTATCATCAAACACTGGTTCAGTGTAAGGTTCATGGATGACCATGACTGCATATTTTAAATGCATGTCCACTTGACTGTTTTCTCCATTTCGATAATGGGGTATACTAAAACCAAATTCTACACCTGTTTCAAAAAAGTGTATTCAATTTTACTGCTTAATATGTATTCTAAAATCAGTATTATTTACCATTGACAACTAAATGAGTGGAATTGTAAAATTCTAATACTTTATTAAGATTAATTGTAATGCAATTCCCATAGTATAAGTTGTTTGTTACATGCATTGGCCATGATTTTAGCAGAACCCTAAATTTAAAATTTCATATTTTAAAATTTAAACCGTAATGTTCATCAAACAATATAACATATTCACAGGAGATTGTCGTCGTCTGTTGTGAACCGCAACTTAGATATTTGAAGTGGAAATTCTGAGTATTGAAGTCTTTCAGTTGGAGTCAAATCGGCAAGTTTGTTCATAATTTCCATTTCATTTGCCTTTTTAAAATTATTCGATATAATATATTTAACTACGGCTATTAAAGGACAATGACTTACTTTATTCAATTTCGGAAAATCGAGAAACAAACTTTTGTTTTGAATTCTAGAAAGTAAAATTAAATTCCATTCAAATTCAATGATTGACAATAGAAACTGAGATTATGTAAAATAATTACTTTTGTGGGACAACAAGAACATTTTTTTCTCCGAATATTACAATCTTGAATTTACTTGGTAATAAGTCCGCAATTTTCATTTCCTAAATTCAACAATTAGACTAAAAAATGTATAATCAAAACATACTGAATGATTTAGGTACGTTTTCATCAATTAATTTGAAAATTTCCATTTGCAATGGGCTTCTTATCTCTGTCTCATTTTCAACCATTGGTCTTCGAATAGGGACGTTTGAGCAGACAGTAATTGCCGGAAAGTTGTTATAATATTCGTCAGTTTTAGTCACCGTTTCCGTTTCACCACAGCTAATTTTAATATTTATTTATTAAAATAAAATAAAGCAAAGCAAATAAATTTGCGTTTTACCTTATGAAATCTTTGATGAGAAATGCAATGTGAAAAACAGTAGCTGCAACAAAGAAGCCATAAATTGCATTTTTCCAACTTAATTGTTTTAGTTTAGAAAACACACAACCTTTCTCATCACCCGCCATCTTTATACTGGTTATACACACCCAATAATATTATTTAATATAAAGTCTAAGACGTTGTTGATAATAAAAAATCAAATCGATTTCATAAAGTAAAGTCAACATTGGAAACACCATTTCTTTATTTACCGTGTAGTTTCTATTGTTTATACTGTAAATATTGCTTAGCCACGATTTCCAAATACCTAAAAGTTTATATACTGTAATTGATTATTACGTTTTAATCAGTTAATGACATTTTATAGTAATTAGAAAAGTATTTAAATGCACTACCATCATATACCGGTACTACTATATATTAATATTATCTATGGCCTTTATTGTAGACGTTTGACATCAAATTTGAAAGAAAATCAATTGAAATCATAACTTTATTGTTTATTTTAATAAATGTTTAAGGCGGTTTGTGTACAGTACACTGAATTTATATAGTAAACATTAGCAACCAAAATAACAAACCGATTCGTAGAAACAGTAACAAAAATTAGGTCTTTAATAACTTTTTATATTTTTGATGGCTATATCGATAACTTAAGCTTATAACATTAAAACTCGGTTGTTTGGTACAATATATGAATCTGTAAAATTGTGCTTAAAAGTTTTATTTTTAATGGAAAAAATATTACAGTACTGATGAGTACTAAAGTTTGTTTTACTTTAATGCAGTAACTCAAAAAGTAATGTTTTTTAAACTCTAGTAACATAATGACGAATTAAATTGGTTTAGGACAAGAAAACGTTATCACAAGGTAAGTAGATTTTTAAACCCCTCATTTATCTTTAAGGTGATTTTGAATATTTTAGCTAAAATGTTTTTTTTTTAATTTTAGTTTAAAATTTGCATGATTTATGTTACAATAAAAGATAGTGTCAAGCTACAAATGAAAATACTACTGAAATAATGAATATTGTGGTGATTGTAGTCTTGTAAAGTAGTTCTCGTAAGTTAGATTTTATATTAAAACCTAAAAATAAGCATAGCTGACCATAATAAAAATTTTGAGACAGTATGTAAATAATGCCAATGCGAACTAATGTCAATTCCGTATCTGATTAAAGTAATTATTTGACTACCGAATTTAATGAGTTTTCTTGAATAATTAAAACGATATTCAATTGTATTGCGATTATTCTATAATTAATATTTTTTTCATAATACAGTAATTTGCTGTAGATATTATTGGTTGACACTGAATTTTGACAAATCAATTCTATTATTATTTTCATTGTTTATTTTATGAAATGTAACAGGGCAGTTTGGTTTCACTGTTTTGAAATGTATTGATTTAGTAAATAAATTATAAACGCTGGCAACAAAATTAACTAAATATCAAACAACTTGTATTTTTTGTAGTTTAAAATTTTAGATAGTTATATCGTTAGCTTGAAACATAAAACTCGGTTGATTTGTGCAAATTGCTGTAAATGTTGGCTAATTAATGTTACATTACCGGTACCGGTAGGTAAAGTAATAATAAATAATTATGGTAATAATTTGAACAATAAATTGGTATCATTTAAATAATTTGTAATTAAAACCTTTAATGAAATTTTACACAGTCGAGTGTTGCAACGTCATATTCTAAAATGTTTAATAAAGCAAGTTAATTAGATTTAATTAAACTTCTTTTTTAATGTTTAAACGATAATGAGAGATATGGAAAACAATGCTTTTCCAATGCTATAGAAATACATAGTTTTTTTTTTATTACTTATCTTTAATCTAGTAAAGGTAAGAAAGAGTTACTAAAACAATTCAAACAAACACACAATCCAGCAAATCCTTTAAATCAATACGGAACTAAATCCTAAATTGTTTAATTTTTACTCAAATTATTATCAGTAATAAAGTTTAACAGCAAGGCTCCAACTCTCATTAAACTCTTAAATCATTATTACCATATTTTAATACAGTATAAATTTTAATTGCGTCTTAGCGATGAAAATTTAAAACTAAGAGGGTTTTTAATATAAAGGATCTTCATGAAGTTATAGACCAATCAAAAACGTCACAAAATGTTACTATCGGTAATATACTGTAAATCTAAATTTTATTGCTAATTTACTACAAGTAATTGTTTTTCTTTTAGAAATGCTATGTTGCATTTTTTTAAGAAACGTTCATAAGATTTATTTTAAATTTTACTTCAGTTGCATACATTGTAGTGTACAACAATTCTTTTATTAGATTTTTTAATGTTATTTAAAATGTGATTCTTAATGTGTTTTTCAACCAATTATTCATCTTAATAATTGCTGTCTAACGCCATTTAAATTCGTATTTGCTAATACAGTTGAAATAGTGTCAGTCTCTGCACATCTTATTTAATTTTTTAAATTTTGAATAACTTTTTGTATTATAAGACATTTGAATTCAATAATTGAGAGCACAGAAATTCCAATCCACAATCCCATTGTTCCTCCTAATTCCCACATCACATCTTGCAACTTTATGAAAATAATTCTTTATTAAATTCAAACTTACTGCTAAATGTAATAAAATACATTACAGAAATAGTTGGGACATCTTTAATGACTGTTGTCTCCATAGTGTAAGGACTTATAGTAACCAAACTTCGAGGAAGTGGGCGCAAACTAAATTATTATAAAAAATATAAATAATGCATTAATAGTTATAACTTAATCAATCTTAATTTTACATCTTAAAAACTTTGTTTGTATAGATGGTATCTTCTGACAAATTGGTGAAGTCGTTGTAATCAATACTGAAACAATTTGATAATTAATATTTAAGTCATTTTAAATCAACACGAAATTAAGAAATTATTTTTATAATTTATAACAGTATTGTTAAACATACAACTTTAAATTCTCGATGTCACTGCAATTTAGATCTAGGTCATCCATTGATAACTACAAAATAAACATGATTAAGTAGAATAAATTAAAATGTGAATGTTAAAACAAATAAAATTTCAATTCATATTGTACCTCGTACTCTTGAAAATCTTCAATGAAATGAAGAACAGTGCTAAAACACAAAAAAGTACACACTTTTAATTCATAATTAATATCTTGACAATGTAAATTTAATTTCAACTAACCTGCACGGGACTGGACAATCGAAAACTGAAAAGTTCAATAATTAAAATTAATTACTATAAAGTTATTACAGGGCAATTAAATAATTCACCAAACATTTGCTATTTACATTTTTTTATTAATTGCAATTTTACTCATTGTTCCAAGATATTTTGTCTTGATTAATTAAATTTCACGTTTTAATAATAAATTACTGATTAATAAGTGATACAATAAACTCAAATAAATAAAATTCTCTTTGAAGTTACTATAGTAGTTCAGTGGTTCCCAACCAGTGTTCCGCGAAAATTGGAGTTAAATGTATACATTGAATTTACAGAATGTTTTGTGATCCGTTACCTATACTAATATAGTCAATAACAATATCAAACTTACCACCAGCTGTTATGTTATTCACTTGATGTAATCTTCCTTCATATATCTTATAATCAAACTCGCCAGGTTTATTCTTCGAAAAGTTGTAGAAGTAAGAACCTATACATGACTTAAAAAATTTTAAGAGAAAACCTTAATACTAAAGCAAAACATACTGTATATTATTTGAAAATACAAATTGGTTCTTAATAATAAGTCTTACATAACTTTTTCAATTCTTACTTCAAAATGATATTTGTAATGTCGATCATGGTTATAAAAGTTGTTTTTCCATAGAACTTCCGGTGTAATTGTAGAAAGACATTTGCTTGGATATGGTGAAGATAAACGTTCAGTCTTCATCTAATTAAAGAGTTAAATACACAAATAGATTTCTTAAATTCCTAATATTTTCACTAGTTGTGATTGCAACTTACCGTAGAAAATTTAATATTGTATTTCATGCCGGGTTTTATATACATAAACCGGTGAGATTGAATAAGATTTGGAGATGTTCCTGCAGGATGAATTAAAACAATTAAAGAAAGCCCTACCATCCCTTCAAAAAACTCTGGCATTTGCAATTGCAATTCCATTGTCATTTCTAAAGGTTATAAATTAATGATAATCAAAATAATTACTATTAATCGCATTGTTTCATACCAATTATATTAGATCGACGGCCATTGACATCATTTAAAAATTCCGGATTAATTGTTGCACAATTTCCCATTACATTCAGATACTCTTTTAGTAAATTGCTAAAAAGATTTAATTAAAAACGTATTATTTGTTGAAAGTAACTAATCCTGACAAGTTATATAGTTTAATTTAATAACCCATACAATTTGTAGTTAATTTTTTGGATTTGTTACCTGCAATTGAATTCTTTAGTGTCAACTTTATATTGACATTTCTTTAAGAAACTTTCAATGGGTGGATACAATTGCTCTCGAATCTCAACTGGATGATTCATGATAAATTTATTTAATGCATAATACCAATCCGTGGCTAGCTAAAATCAAACCATCAGTTTAGCCATTTATCAACCAAATGAATAAAATACTAATAAACCATAATATAGACTAATTCACAATTTTTTAAACTAAATACCTATTATGTACTTACATTATAAGGGGGCGTTTTGATGACCTCGGAAAAGTTGCTTAATATCATGTCTTTCACTGGGTTGTTATTTTCTTTGTTTAAGATATTTTTTGAGCAAACAGTAAATGATGGAAATTCCACATCTTTGATTTTTTCTATTTTTTCAGTCACAGGATATCTACAAAATGTTATTTAGAAACTTTTAAACTAGATAATAAAATACTAGAATGCAAGTTACTTTAAATATTCATTAAACAGTTGATATCCCTGTTCACACGTTTTGTATAGTCCAACAATTAATACAACAGTCCAAACCAATTTAGATTTTGTTTTTGAGTTTTGAATTCGACTTATAAGTGAAATCGATGATGCTCCTATTCGCTGTCTTAACTCTATAATTTTTTATAATTAAGTTAAGATCAATCATGGGTAATTACATCTGATATAAAAAATATTTAGAGGAGTGACTACACATACTCAAAGAAAAACCAACTTAAACATTCTCCCACCCAGCATTTCACAAGTTACATTTAAAAACAATAGAACCCAACTTTATTTTTAAAAAATTAGGATTAATTACACCCATATTAGGTCATGAATTTACCGTAATAAACAAAATACCGAGCGGTATAGCAAATTTAGATGAATCTGATAATTTTGGATAAGGCAAGTCTCTCCTCAATATTTCAAGTGTAAAACAAATGATACTACCCGACATTTTCGGTTTCCCTAGTTCTTTCCTATGAATAAATACATAAAGTAAACTTATTATTTTTTAGACAATTGTATACTTTTTCTTTGCCAAGATCTTCATAATATAATCATAAATAATTTCCAACGTCATCAGTAAGCAAAATCCAGTATAAACACCCAAAATACCTCCAATTTGACTCAAAACAACTTCATACTAAAATCAACGAAAAAGATTCTTCTTTTACTTAAAGAACTTAATTTTTTTAAAAAATATACTATATTTAGTTCCAGAATTAACGATTAATGCTTAATGCTTACTTGGCAGGCTGATTTCAAGTTGATAATGGTTTTTGACTTGTCAGTTAGTGACACGAATACTGAGACATCAAAAATATTGATATGTCTTAAAACACAAATAAAGAAAATGTCTTGTAAATTTTGGTTTAATAAATATGAAGTATTGTAAGTAGTAAATTGTAATGTATTTTTTACCTGTAATTATATGACATCGCCCTAATTTTGTGGTCGTGCGACAAATGATAATATAGCAAATGGTCGATTGTAAGATTCGGCTTCTGTTATACAAAAAAATAATAACAAATTTTTGCAATTGCTAACAAATATTTTATTTGAAATTTAAATCCCTTACAAATTTTTTAAAAATGTTAACCAAAGGTTTTCTTATAGTTTCGAATTTAAAGTCATAAGTTGAATAACTAAATAAATGGTGATATTGACATCTTAATATTCAAATAAAAGTTCTGTCAATGTATTATCTCACCTGCATGGTGCTTTGCAATCGCACAAATCAAAATCATTTTGAGGAATCATTTTACATCCTAGAAATGTATCACAAATACAATGAATTCAAAACATTAAAACTGCTACTGACATTTCTCACCTCGACATATTGGCAATAGCCTGTCGGTTTGAAAGTGAGGCAACTGACATTTGCAGTATTTCATTGTCAAATTTTGAAGACACAAAGCCAAACAAGACTAAAAGTTAAGTAATTGTAACACATTCAGTAACATCTTAATTAACAATTTATTACTTCTTTTGTGTAGTAATAATCTTCATCAGTATACAACATCCATTCGAATTCTTCAGAGTATAGGATAGCTTCATCTTTTTCAAATGATGGCATTGGGTATTTAGTTAGTTTGTTTCTTTTAACACAGTTTGTTTCAGAAACATAATCTTTCTATTATGTGGTTGTTTGATAAGTTTATTGTAAATTAATATTATTTAAAATGACATACCCTGTGTGCTGTTACTTTATTTTCGGTCTTTTCAAATAATTTAATGATGTTTTTATCATCAAATACCGGTTGAGTGTAAGGTTCATGTATGACCATAACTGCATTTTTTAAAGGCATGTCCACTTGACTGTTTTCTCCATTTCGATAATGGGGTATACTAAAGTCAAATGCTACTTCTGTTTCAAAAATAAAATGCATCCACGTTTATTAATACTGTGAATACGTACCCTAAAATTGGAATTGTTTACCAGTTATAACTAGATCAGTGGCATTGTAAAATTCTAATACTTTATTACTATTAATAGTAATGCAATTGCCATAGTATAAATTGTTTGTTACATGCATTGGCCATGATTTGAGCAGAGTCCTAAGTTAAAAATTTAATTTTTTTAAAATTTTGATCTTATTGTTCATCAAACAATAAAACATATTTACAGCAAGTGGTCGTTGTCACTTCTGTATCGCAACTTAGATATTTGAAGTGGAAACTCTGAGTATTGAAGTCTTTCAGTTGGAGTAAAATTGACAAGTTTGTTCATAATTTCCATTTCCTTTGCCTTTTTTAAAATAATTGACACAATATATTCAACTACGGCTATTAAAAGATAATCGATTAAGTTATTTACAACAATGACTTACTTTACTCAATTTCGGAAAATCGAGAAACAAGCTTTTGTTTTGAATTCTAGAAAATACATTTAAACCCCAATCAAATTCAATTATTAACAATAGATAATACGATTATGTAAAATATCTACTTTTGTGGGACAACAAGAACATTTTTTTCTCCGAATATTACAATCTTGAAATTACCAGGTAATGAGTCCGCAATTTTCATTTCCTAAATTCAACAATTAGATTAAAAAAAGTATAATCAAAACATAGTATGTAACGATTTAAGTACATTTTTATCAATTAGTCTTAGGATTTCAGTTTGCAATGGGCTTCTTAATTCTTTCCCACTTTCAACCATTGGTCTTCGAATGGGAACGTTTGAGCAGACAGTAATTGCCGGAAAATTAGCATAATATTCGTCAGTTTTAGTCACCGTTTCCGTTTCACCACAACTAATTTTAACAATTAATTATTAAAAAAAATTAAAAAAAAATTTCTTTTTACCTAATGAAATCTTTGATGAGAAATGCAATGTGAAACACAGTAGCTGCAATGAAGAAGCCATAAATTGCATTTTTCCAACTTAATTGTTTTAGTTTAGAAAACGCACAACCTTTCTCATCCCCCGCCATCTTTATACTGGAAATACACCGTCAATAAGATTATTTAATATAAAGTATAAGACGTTGTTGATAATAAAAAATCAAATCGATTTCATAAAGTAAAGTCAACACTGGAAACACCATTTCTTTATTTACAGTGTAGTTTCTATTGTTTATACTGTACATATTGTTCAGCCACAATTTCCAAATACCTAAAATCTTATATTCTGTAATTGATTATTAAGTTTTAATCAATTAATGACTTTGTTCAAGTAATTAGAACAGTATTTAAATGCACTACGATCATATTAAGTTATTGTAATTATTAATAATATCTACTGCCATTACTGTAGACGTTTGACATTAATTTTGAAAAAAAATCAATTGAAATAATAACTTGATTGTTTATTTAATAAATGTATAGGGCGGTTTGTGTACACTGGATTTATCAATTAACCATTAGCAACCAAAATAACAAGCCGATTCGTGTATTCGTAGCAACAGTAACAAAAATCATTTTTTGTATTTTTTATGGTTATATCGTTAGTTTATAACATTAAAACTCGGTTGATTTGTACAATATATGGATTTGTAAAAATGTACTTTTGACTAAATAAATGTTACATAACCGGTACTGTTAGGTAAAGTAATAATAAATAATTATGGTAACAAGTTTAACAATAAAATTGTGTGATTTTTTTTAGAACAACTTTTTTTTTCTTTTGGAACTGGCATGTTGCATTTGATAAGAAACGTTCAAAACAGTTATAAGATCTACTTTAAGTTTTAATTCAGCTGCTTACATTGTAATGTACAACAAATCTTTAACAAGATTTTCTTAATGTTATTTAAAAAGTGATTCTTAATGTGCTTTAAAACTAATTAATCATCTCAATAATTGCTGTCTAATGTCATTTAAATTCTTAAGTGCTAATACAGCAGATATAGTGTCAGTTAGTTTTTTAAATATTGAATAAATTTCTGTATCATGAGGCATTTAAATTCAATGATTGAGAGCACAGAAATTCCAATCCACAATCCCATTGCTCCTCCTATTTCCCACATCACATTTTGCAACTGTATGAACACAATTTTTAATTAAATTCAAATTTATTGCTTAATGCAATAAAATAAGTTACAGAAATAGATGGGACATCTTTAATGACAGTTGTCTCCATAGTATAAGGACTTATAGTAACCAAACTTCGAGGAAGAGGATGCACACTACATTTTTATGAAAAAATAAAAATAATATAATAAGTTAGTTATAGCTAATTAAATGTTACTTTTACATCTTAAACATTTTGTTTGTATAGATGGTATCCTCATTTGGATTAATATAGTCTAAATCAATACTGAAACAATATTATAATCATGTTAAATACTCGAGTAATATGTTAAATGAACAATAGTATTGTTAAATATAACTTACAACTTTAAATTTTCGATTTAATTGTAGATCATCAATTGATAACTACAAAAATTAAACATGATTTAATATCTTAAAATTAATTTTAAAACAAAGTTAAATTGAAACAATTTAATCACAATTATTTTTCTACCTGGTATGCTTGAAAGTTTTCAATAAAATGAAGAACAGAGCTAAAATACATAAATTATTAACTTGTTCATGACAAAGATAATGTAGATTTAATTGGAACAAACCTGCACGGAACTGGACAGTAATTATCTAAAATATTCAACAATTAAAATGTATTTTAATTAAATAAATTTAAATAATTCACTGATAATTTACTATTAACATTTTTAATATCACTGTAATTCGACTCTACGCGCAGGATACTTTCTCTTAATTATTTAAATTTGACTTTTTTAAAAAGCAATTACTAGTTACTGAATGAAGATTAAAATTATGATATTTTTTATATTGTGGATTTTTTTCCTTTTATGTACTGTTTTATAGTCAAACCAGTCAAAACCATAAAACTCCTTTTGAATACCGCTGAATGTGTGATGCATTTCCACCAAAGCCAAAATATATTTAAGCTTCAAATTACAGTAGTGTATAATAGTCAATAGTACAATGGGACTTACTACCAACTGGTACGTTGTTTGCTTGGTTTAATCTTCCTTCATATAAATTATAATCAAAAGCGTTTGGTTTATCCCTAGTAATGTTATACAGATAAGAAGCTATACACGACTTAAAAGAAAAAATCAAAATTAATTTAAGTTCATACCAAATTCAAAAGTAAAACTGCATAATTTTAAAATACAATTATGTTTTTCGTAATAAATTCTTACTTCTGGATGATATTTGTAAGATTGGTCATGGTTATAAAAGTTGTTTTTCCATAGAACGTCTGGTGTAATTGTAGAAACACATTTGCTTGGATATGGTGAAGATAAACGCTCGGTATTAATCTAATAATTGTATTTGATTTTTGTTGGTTCTTGTTAGTTTGCAGTGTAACATTGGAACTCAATTGATTTGTGCAATATACTTTATTGTATTGTAATGTAAAAATGTAGTGACACGCTATACTTTTACCTGAAAAAAATGTTACATTACAGGTAGCTTAAATATTCACTATTTCAAAAGTTTGTTGTAAATCTAAGTTAATACAGTCTCTCATATTAATTTTTTTAAACTACCGGTAATAGTAACATAATTTAGAGTTAAATTAAATATATTTTAGAAATATCAAGAAATGGTTAACATAAAAACCCTACACTTATCCTTAAGGTAATTCTTAATTAGTGTTTATTTTTCAGGAACAAGTCCTTGTAGCACTAACGTTTTATCATTAATATCTATTTAAACTTAAAGCCTTATCAGACAAAAAGTTATCGAAAATCTGAGGATTAATACTAATTTGATGTTGCTTATAAGATAAGCTGATACGAGTGTCATCTACGAGTGCAAAATAGATAAAATCATAAATGATGGATTTTAAACACTGTAAATAAGATATATAAGTCTGTTCATTTATAGTACGGAATACGACATTAAGCTGTTGGTGAAAAAACTTTGATTGACGTTCATATTCACAGTGAAACTAACAATGCGGCTAACATTTAGTTTAATTGCAATAATTGTTGTATTAATTAGTCAATTACCGGAAGGAAAAACATTACCAGACACAGTCAACGATTTCAATGCAGAAGACGATCGTAAATATAAAAATTGTATCAAAAAAATAAAACATTTAAATTAAGTTTTGGTCACTTTGAAGGTGTTTTTATAGCCCAAATGTCTAATTGCTCACCAGAAACTTTCAATGGACGATCAGCGTGTACTTTATCCTGCTATTTAAAATCGGAGTCATATTTATCTCCTAGAAATCATCAGTATTTATGTGAGTTTCACTTCATATGAGTAGCCATGAGTTGTTTAACTAGATGACTTATCGTATTAAGTTACAGTATTTTTAATTTAATTTTCTAGACCAGAAACTAATTTTCTGACATTTGTGCATTTTTCTATGTAATGTTTACTACTAACATTTTGAAAACGTTTATTGTTATCACTTGGCAATACGTTTCACCCTAAAACAAAATACGTAGATACGTATCTGACAGAATCTTTGATCAGTAGCTGTGATTTTGCCTGTAAAATATTTCTTGGAAATTGTATACAGTTCAGATGTACTATTACATAACCGACACTCTTTTTGTGTTGTAATGCTTTCTTATCATAAGCTTCTTATCATCGTTCACCACTAATAACTGACTTATTAACATATTTACAGATTATACAACAAATGAAAGTACCTATGTTACATTGTCATCCTCGTATACTGGTTGGTACCCATATTTTAACAGCTTCAATTTAACCTACAAAATGACTTACTTCAACTCTGGATATTACAAATGTTACATGGAGTTTACCGACACGGATGACAAACTGGTCAGCTACAGTAATTCATTTAAAATTGATAATTCCACTGAAGGAGTACCATTGCACTCGCCATGTACTGAACCATCAGAATGTATGGCATTAGATGCATTATGTAGCAGTAAACGATGTGATTGTACAGGTTGGGTTCCTTACGATGACACTGACTATGCACCAGCATGCTTACCAGGTTAGTTTTAATCCATTGTTACTTGCAAACTAATTTTTTACATGCCCATTTAAATTTTAGCCAGCGACCTAGATGATTTATGTCAATGTGATAATCAATGTAAAGCTACAAATCCAAATTATTATTGTAAAGACAAATATCGATGCGCTGACAGCACCATTTATCATGATAGTGATAGTAAGCTGGATTTGTTTAACATCATAAGTTTAGAAATGAACATTACTTTTGAAAACTATGATTTTGCCATATTTCTTAGAAATATCCACTGGAGCAATTGTTGGAATTGTTATAGGAGGCGTTACAGCTGTAGTGCTAATTGCTTCACTTGCAATTTGGCAAGGTAACATAACATGTTTTTTTTAGTGGGAATAGCAAATTTAACTGTTTAAATTACCTTTCAAACCACTTTTAATTTTTTTATAATCGTAGTACAACGAAAAAACCGATTTTCACATTCGTCTTTGATAAGTGAAAGAAGCTAACAACAAACTTTTCAGAAAAGAAAATGTAAAAATCATTATTGGGAACTGGAAATGCTGAAGTTATCATTTTCTGAACTTAATGTTAGACAAGTATCAAGTAATGTTAGACCTGTAATGATTTGTTTTTCTAAACTTTACAATGCCAACAAAAACAGTATTCAAATGTACAGTACTGTGTTACGATTATTTAAGTTATTATACTGTATTTATTAATAATTTCTACTGCCTTCATTGTAGATGTTTGTATTGTAAAAAAATCAATTTAATTATTATTTTATTCATTAATTATTTTGTAAAATGTTATAAGATGGTCTGTATAGACGGTACATGTATTGCACTGGATTTATTTATTAGTAAATAGTAAACTCTAACAACAAAAGTAACAAACCAATTCGTATCAACAGTAAAAAAAATTAATATTTCCAATATACAGTATATGCTGTATATTTTAGAATTTTGTGAGTCTTATCGATAGCTTGCAACATTAAAATTCGTTTGTGTGTTGTGCATTTATGGATTTGTAAAAATGTAATGACACATGTCACTTTTATTTGAAAAACTGTTACAGTACAAGCAAATAAAGTAATCATTACAGTACCTCAAAAGTTTGTTGTAAATATATTTAAGTTACTTTTATACAGTAACTCACATTAACTTTTTTAAAACAAATTATAACAATGAATAATTAAATAAAAAAATTCTCTAATTAGAATATCTTTTACACGTGCCAGTCCTTGTACCACTAAAGCGCCAATGTTTTATCATTAATACAGTATATATTTAAACTTAAGGCCTTATCAGACAACTAGTTGTCGAAAATCTCAAGTTAATACTAATTTGGTATTTCTTATATGATCATCTGATAATGAGTTAAATTTAAGAGTGAAAAGTAGATAAAATCATGGATGATATATTATTCTGTTCATTTATAGCACGGAATACGACATTGAACTGTTGAGGAAAAACACTTCGATTGACGTTCATATTCACAGTGAAACTAACAATGCGGCTAACATTTAGTTTAATTGCAATACTTGTTGTATTAATTAGCCAATTACCGGAAGGAAAAACATTTCCAGACATAGTCAAGGAATTCAATGCAGAAGACGATCGTAAATATAAAATTGTTTTAAAAAAAATAACAGTTAAGTTAAATTTTGGTTACTTTGAAGGTGTTTTTATAGCCCAAATGTCTAATTGCTCACCAGAAAATTTCAATGGACAATCAGTATGTACTTTATCCTGCTATTTAAAATCTGAGACATATTTATCTCCTCGAAATCATCAGTTTCTATGTAAGTTTTACTTCGTATAGTTTGCTTTTTTCGCTTTGAGTTGTTTAACTAGTTGGTTTATCGTACTATTTTCTATTTAATTTGCTAGACCAGAAACTAATTTTCTGACATTTGTGTATTTTTCTATGTAATTGCATTACTAACATTCTGAACAAGTTTGTTTTTATCACTGACAATACATTTCACCCTATAACAAAACGCTTTTAGATACGTATCTGACAAGATCTTTGATCAGTAGCTCTGATTTTTACCTGTAAAACATTTCTTGGAGATTGTATACAGTACAGATGTACTATGACATAACTGTAACTTATTTTTTGTTGCAAAGCTTCCTTATCATAAGCTACTATATCATCATTCACCACTAATAATAAGTTGTAAACCTATTTATAGATTATACAACAAATGAAAGTGCCTATATTACATTGTCATACTCGTATACTGGTTGGTATCCATATTATAACAGCTTCAATTTGACTTACAAAATGAGTTATTTCAACTCTGGATATTACAAATGTTACATGGATTTTACCGACACAGATGACAAACTGGTCAGCTACAGTAACTCATTTAAAATTAATAATTCCACTGCAGGAATACCATTGCACTCGCCATGTTATGAAGAGTCAGAATGTATAACGTTAGATGCATCATGTATGAGTCAACTATGTGATTGTTTAGATTGGGTTCCTTATGATGACACTATTTATGCACAAGCATGCTTACCAGGTTAATTTTAATCCATTGTTACTTGCAAACTAATTTTTTACATGCCCATTTAAATTTTAGCCAGCGACCTAGATGGTTTATGTCAATGTGATAATCAATGTCAAGCTGCAAATCCAAATTATTATTGTAAAGACAAATATCGATGCGCCGACGGTACCATTTATCATTATAGTGATAGTAAGATATATTTGTTTAACATCACAAGTTAAAAATGAACATTACTTATGAAAACTATGATTTTGCCATATTTCTAAGAAATATCCAAAGGAGCAATTGCTGGAATTGTTATAGGCGTTATAGCTGTAGTGCTAATTGCTTCACTTGCAATTTGGCAAGGTAACACAACATGGTTTTTTTTAGTGGAAATAGCAAATGTAAATTTTAAATAACTTTTCAAACTACTGTTTTTTTATAATCGTAGTACAACGAAGAAAATAATTCCCACATTCGTCTTTGATAAGTGAAAGAAGCTAACAACAAAATTTCAGAAGAAAATAAAATGTAAAAATCATTATTGGAACTGGAAATGCTGAAGATATCTTTTTCTGAACTTAATATTAGACAAGCATCAAGTAATGTTAAACCTGTTAAGTTGCAAACCTGAATTCTCTAAAATGTATTGTAAAATAGAAATTGTTGTTAATGCAAAGCTGCATTCGTATTGATTTTCATTGTATAAATCCGACCTACTTCATTATTTAGTGTACTCGTAGCATACTTTACAATATTAACAATTGCTATTTGAATTGTCTACAATGTTTAACAACTTTAAGGGCACCATGTACAAGTTATTTCCAGATAACTTATTAAAGCAGCATTCAGGTACTTCGACGTTACCAGTTCATAAATATTCGACAAGAATTATGTATGTTGGGTTTTTTTGTTCTCTACTTTGCTCACTCACGGTATATTAATTTTGATGATGAAAAAGTTCCGTGAATTATAGGAATTTCCATACATACTTAATCATCGTTTGATATTTAGTTAACACGACTTCATATACTGACACTCAGAATAACAATAATTTGTACCTAGTTTCACTCATAAAACTTTTCACTAAATTTGGCAAAACATAGTTATTATAAACAAAAAATTAAAAAAACAACCTACTGAAATATGTTATTAAAATAACTAAATCTATTAATGAAATACTGCAGTTGACTTATTTGCAATAAAAAATACAAAATGTGTTTCTGAGTGTTGATAGTCGTCCAGGTTATGAATTACTGCACGTCAACTAAAGTCAATACTCAACATTATACAGCTTGGTGAATTGGCTCGACACCGAATATAAAATAACTACAAATTACAATTTCATTGCAGTTGACTTCAGTCAAAAATAGCATTTGGCTTACTGTAAGTAAAAATTGTTAAATTATCCTAGTTAACTGTAATTCTTAGTAACACACACGTTTGCACTGATGTACATACGAAGTGCTGTTTAAAATTGTTCTAAATTCATACTAATTTGATTCAAAGTTGTTACCAGCACAGCAATAATGAATTTCTGCACCGTTAATTTTCATAACGTTATGCGTGAAAAACTCAAACGCAAAATTACATAACTTCTTAGTTCTTAAGAACACCAGAAATTTTGATATTCATGTACCAGAAAAGCACACTAAACTTTTTATCAAGTCTTAGTTAATGCTATATTCATAAATTAAGTTTGTGATGTCAGTAAATAAATGTTTTATGCACTTATAATTTGTTGCAAAACATGTTAACATCACGAATTCTGCGTCTAATCATTTTCATTTCATCCCATTTAAAGAATAAACATTGTAGTCAGCCACTACAAACTGCTGTAATAATCCCATAAAATAACCCAACAATGCTGAAAATTACATTGTTTTTCTTTGGATTGGCCTTGTTAATATCATTGGCAAATGCCATAGGAAACACTTGCGCAAATAACAATTGTAAGCTATTAAAAGTAAAGATTTACTTTCTACGAGTACGATGCTAATTCACGATTTGTTTTAGATAATCGTTGTTACTCTAAATGTGAATGCGAGAAACAACTAACACCAGAAGAATATCTACGACAAAATGGGTTTGTCTTACTTGGAACCCACTATTACTATTTTAGTCAAAATCCTAAAAATTGGGCAGACGCATTGTCATTTTGTCAGAGTAAAGGAGGCACTTTGGCCTATCCACAGAACTCAACGGAAAACAACTTGTTAGTGGCATTCATCAAAGCTAACTACCCAAAATCCATTTGTAATCATTTTAATGCACCGTTAAATCACAATTTCTAATTAATATCTCCTGTTATAGCATGGTTTATCGGTGCTAATGACATAGCAACTGAAAAACAATGGGTATGGGCATATAATAACTCTCCACTTGTCTTTGCCGATTGGCCAGCAGGACGACCAGACAATTACCTCGGAGTTCAACACTGTTTATGTTACTGGAGTGGAAATGAATTTCGCTGGGACGACATTGAGTGTTTTGCAGCCCTAAATTTCATTTGTCAAGCTGACGCCAACAATTTCAAATTATGTCAATAATTCATGAATAAGCAATGATCGTTAAGCAAATCTTAGTTCGATCAATACTTCAAAGTTATACTGCTAAAAGAAAAATAAAAGACCAGTTTTCGTAGGTCCAGTTAGTGACCTATTCTGAAAACTCCCTAAAATATTTTCGTTAAATTTGTTTTTGTAACCCCTTTCGCCGCATGTGATTCGGCCTTCTACGGCCAAGCAGCTTTAAACGCCACGTCGAATAACTTGCGTAGCAAACTAAATTTCAACCCCTGGAATACTTCCACAAAAACATTCAATATCTACGTTTGCTAAACATTAAACTTTCCTTAAAATTTCTATAGTAATAAAACTAGATCATGTAAGCTAGGAACCTTAGCAGGTGACTAGTTTGTAATTCATGCCGGCAAATAAGCGTGAACGACGGCAATAAAATTGTCGAGTTTACCGTTGTTACTTACGACACCGTATTACTCAATTTAAATACATAGCGAAGACAACAATAATAATTGGTGAAACTTTTATTTATACTTGCCAAAACTTATTCAGAATTTCTGAGTTCAATTTGGATTTTCTTCCAGTTTTCCAGGGGTCCATGAGGTCCTCGATATTGACAATAAGCTCCATCTACTTTTAATCTTCCGTCGGCTCTCATGGCTTCATATTCTTCATGTCCCCACTTGGTAAATCCCCATTTCTTTGAGACGAAAATCTTTTGACGACCTGGGAACTTGAACTTGGCTCTCCTCAAAGCTTCGATTACTTGAGCCTTGTGCTGTTCCTTAGCTCGAACTGACATAATTGGTTGACCAATATGAACTCGAGCGACGGTTCCTTGTGGTTTACCAAAAGCACCACGCATTCCAGTTTGGAGCCTAATTTCAAGAAAAACTGATTAAGTACACGTCACAACTGGTTAGTTATCAAATTCATTAAACTTAATCATTTAAACTTAATCTTTAGTTCTACATCCCTTAATTTGACATAAGTACTCGAAAACTATTTTTGATAACGCACACTACCCTTGAACACTATAACTGTATCTTCAAGACGAAAATGGGCTATCTAAAGCTAAAACTTGTTAAATAAACCTAAATTTCTTAACTCACAAATCAAAATTGACATAGCTTTAAAATCGTCTTCAACAACTCATAATGAAACCTTACACGTTCACTTAATTTTGTAACTTTTTACCAAAATTTGCGCTTTTTATCAAAACCACCAACTTTGTTTAACAACGCACTATGTGCCCTCACACAAAATACAGTCACTTTGATCCAGTAAATGTCTTGAATAAAATTTGATATCAAAATATCTGAGTTTGATTTCATCAGTAATTCTCCAAGCTAATCGACAGATCTTTTCATAGCCAAACTTAATGTTTGAGAAATAATGTTGATAGTTTGCACCCTAGAAGCTACAGTTTCTAAATTAGATGCAAGCAAAGCTAGCAACACACATCACCGAATTCCAAATATATACACGATAAAGCAGACTCAGGCTCCCTAATTTTTACTAACACTCAGCGGAAAAAGCCAGTATCTCACACTCAAGCTATAACACTGAACACGTGTTTCTTCCACATGTTCATATGTTAACAAAAATAGTTTTTGTAATCATTTTTAGTTGTAAATTATTTACCTATCAGCTCCGGCACATGACAACATCTTGTTAATTCGAATAACATGGAAGGGATGGAGTCTCATTCTAATGTGAAACGAGTCTTTACCACAGTGTTTTACCAAGTACTAAAGAAAACATTTTAGCTCAGTATTTCAACGTATGCACAAATAATAAACGTTTTTAACATGAAATAATACCTTGTTGGCGCAAATTCGGCCAGCTTCCAAAGCTTCTGACGACAGTTGTTCATATTCGTCAGACACAAGATGGACGCACAATGGAAATTCGTCTACTTTCGCCTTTTTACGACCCAAATCGAAGATCCTGATCTTGGCATCTAAAAATTACGTGTCGTATTAGTATCTAAGTATGTAAATACACCTGATTTGTCTGACTAATTGACTCCAATTAAAGAATAAAAGTTAACAATGACTCGGCATGTTTAACATGAAGCATTTTAGTGTAACAAGAAACATATTTCAAGCCTTACCTGGGACACCTCGACAAAATCTTGATTTTGGATATGGTTTGTTTTTACAATAACGATAACTATATTTAAATAATTTACATACGTTATTCAAGAAATAAGGTTAAAAGTGCAGTAAAATTTTTCAACGTTAAACTCACCAACGTGCTGGGCGCCTACCCATTTTTATTCACTTTTAGGATTTCTAAATAAAATTAAATCCAAATATTATTGTTGGTTCATAGATTGGTTTATATTATTTCATATATTAACCGATTTTAGCACCGATGATACAAAATAAATTAAGTTTTATAAAGATTTAACACGTCAACTTACCTCCTACGATTCCTACACGATTCCCTTATTTGCAATGGAATGGAATGAGTTCGAATGACGTCATAGAGGGTAAATTCATTTTGAAAATGTAGATGGCACACCAAAAACCTCTCGATTGCTTTACTAACTAGGTAACTTTTATCTGCAAATAAAATAATATGTATGTTGTTGGTCTTCCATACACCAATTTTGTAGTTTATTCCAAATTAAAATAGCATTGGACAAGTAACGGTATACTTATATAAATAATATTATTTTTTAATGTTTAAATTACGTTTATATATTTTATAAAATTGCAATAGTTAACGTGTATAAAAAGTTTATTAAAATTACCCTATTGATCGTCGCATAGCTATCGATACAATTTATCGTTATAATATTATCGATTGTTATGTGTTAACGTTTTAGAATACAGTTATAATAAAATGCGATGCTAGAGCCACTAACGGTATACGAGATTTATTAACAGTTAATCTTCACCAGATCAGCAGCATCTGACATCCAATAAGACAGCAATAGCATTTGAATGGGAATTATTTCTGCAGAAGACAGATCTTTTATTAGCTTCTCGGAATCATGAGGATAAGATTATTAATAATTATGCTTCAATTGAAAATGTGATTTGCAGCATTTTCTGTACAAAGTGTTGTGCTGAAGTGGAATTTTGCATAAAACACAACAATTATAGAAAAGTCGCTGGCTACGAATGGCAGTGAAGATTCCATCATGAGCTCCATAGGTACAAAGTTCAGGGTTATATTTCATAACTATCAATAATGTTGTAACTTTAACCTTAATAATTTTGCTGTGATTGTGTTTTATAATGACGTCAGCATGATTTCTCAACACTGATACTGAATGTATGTCATTATAAATGACTTAAGAAAGGGGTAAAGTAGATTAAAGGCCAAAAGCTCAGTCAATTAATGTAAACTACTTGACATTGGCCATATTTTTTTGCACTGGATTTGTTTTTCTTATCATACAGCACCACTTGATGAATCCAGTAATAATATGCTGATTTAACATAAGGACAAACGATTAATGTTAACATTATTGTGAAAGATTATACTCTGATTACATTACAACGCAATCAGCTGATCAATACAATAGATCAGCATGGAATGATAATCCGTAGAGTTTTTTTGTTTTGTTTTATGTCATGTTGCCAATGACAGTAAAACATTTCGGCAAATTAATCTTTATGAATTATTAGAACTTCTGTTGATAAAATAAAAATATTTAAATCCAGTCACCGAGTTCTTTAAAAATACTTCAATTAAAAGTAGCATTTATGGTTTGTTTTGTATCCAATATGCATCTAAGTAGTTATATAAAATAGTATTTTAATGGATTTTTTGTGTGACCAGGCATTTATTTTTAAAAATTATAAATATTTGAAATTGAGTCTATTCAAATATCTGCACAAAATTTCAATATGACACCATAATATCATGATTCATTCAACTCGTTTGCTTTTTATCAGTTTAACTTTAAAATCTTGATTGTTGTGACCCTTTAGACATCATTATTTAATTTAAATGTTTTGCTACATGCTATATGAATAAGAAACTGGGTGATTAAACGTCATGTGACTTTTTGCTTAGTTATATTTATCACAATTTCATGATGCACGGTAGTTGTTGGATCAAGTTTAAAGTCTTTCCTAAGTTGTCGATAAGAATCTTAAATTTCATCCAAAAACTCCTGTATATTTATTTCCTAACCGTTTCATTTAATTTTATTTAGTTTTTTACTTGCAGTGCATTTAGAATTTTGCTTTATGGGCGTTTTTGTTATTTATACGTGCTAATTGACAGTTGTATTACAAGAATCCTTTCATAATAATTATATTTTACAGCTGTTTATTTTTAATGTGAAATGTTACACGTGTAGTTTAACTGTATAGCATTTTTAGACGATATTTAAGTACTTGTAATTGCCCATTATTATCACTTTCATAACTGTTTGGAAAAAAATGTTCACAGATATAAAACCGACATCAGCCGAATGCCAGAAATTAGTTTCATTTTTATTAGACGCCGTTAAACAGGTAAAAAGTGATGAAGTTTTAGTTTTTACAATTTATCAGCTTAAAATTACTTAATATTATGCAGTGTCAGATACGATTTGGTGGTAAAAAGGAGTTGGCAACAGATGATGACAGCTGTGTATCGTGTGTTTGTGCTCAATTAGAATCTGTTTTACAGCATGGGCTGAGAAAATCAGTAAAACCGCCAAACACGACGGTTACAGACGCCAAACTGTAAATAATATGTCAAAATTAGCTATTTACATCGTTTAAATTTACTTTATAATTTTACAGATCAGTCATAGAAGTGATGTCGAAAAGTTTAAAAATTTCAGAAACCACCGATATTGGTATATATTGTGTTTAAAAATCAGTGGCGTAAACTTTGATAGTGTAATATGAGTTATAACTTATAATACACAAAGTGTGGCTTTAAGATTTCACTGTATGTTTATGCTACTGATGAAATTTCTTGTGCTCAGAAATGAATAGTTGTACACATTTGCTTTGTGTTTTATGTAGTGTTTTGGCATTTTGTGCGTGAATTTCTAAGTCGTCATGAGCAGGATCGTTATTATTTACTGAAGAATATTACCAGTGATATAGGAAGAGGTCGAGCATGGCTTCGAAGTACCCTAAATGAGCACTCGCTCGAGCGTTATCTACATATTCTACTCAGCGATTCCGAGTTGTTAGATAAATATTACACTCAAAATGCTTTAATGAGAAATCAGGAATTCAGTACAATGTTACCTAATATGGCAGCGGGTTTAGGATCGATTCTATTTGCCATTAACATAAACAACATTGATCTCAACTCATATCGTGAGACGAATGCATTTATAGTGCCACTTCCAAACTCAATGCGATTTACTCAGGAAGAACCAAAACCTGTTGTTCTCAGCTCAACTGTTGGTAAGAACTTTGTGAAGTAAATCATTTAAATTCCAAAGTAAAAAATAATTATTTTACAGGTAAAGAAAAGCGTAAGAAAATTCGTGTTCCTGCTCAAATCGTCATTTTCGATGACGATATGTAAGATAATTGTTTATTTTAGACAATTTAATGTTGCTAATTTTTAATTTTGTTTTTGAAGGGATAACACATTGACTAAAGTATCGTGTAGTGCTCCATCAACATGTTTATCGTCACCAGTTGATTTATACAGTCGAAACCGCTGCTTTAAAACTATTGCAAACTCAAATCAGTTGGATGAAGTTGAAGTGGAAAGCAAGCAAAAGTCAAATTCAGATCCAGATATTTTATCGCGCAGTTGTATTTCAGACGATGCTGTTGAGACGTATTTTGGCGCTGCGGAAGGTCCGCATCAAATCCCAGTCGCACTTGGTGGATTTGCATGCATCGAAGCAACGGAAGTGGAAGAAGCTAGAAAAAGTCAACTTGTAAGCAGTACTAGCAGTGAGGACGAAGATAAGTTAACCGAGCTGGTGTCGAGCACGGAAAGCAAAGACAAAGATGAGCTGGAAAGGATAAAAGACAATTTTCAAGCCAAAAAACAGCAGTCAAATTCCCGACCGCCTTTACTCGAACCATTAACACCAATCAACGATATTTCAATAGGAGAATTGTTCCCTGTTGGAAATAACGATGAAGTACATTCAGGTAATTTTTCTATCGTACTAATTGAAGTAAGTTCATGTATTAATATTTATGGTTTTGTAGAAGACTCAGTTTCAATTCCAAGCTACTCAGAAGACACTGAAAATGCTGCCTTAGGTTTGGTTTTAGCTCAAAAGGCGCTCAGAAATAAGTTAGTTAATACCGACAATAATTCTTCAAATATAATTATAACTAATACAATATTTGTTACCAAATTAGCCCTTCACCCAAGATTAACGACCAGGGTAGCTCTGTTCCAGTACAAGGCCAAAATGCAGTTGGGATTTTAAGTAAAACAGACGACTTGTCGGTTGATGATTTAAAGCAGGCTTTATTATCAGTTATGCAAAAGAAAGACGAAATTGAAGAACAAAACGGGTAAATAAATGCAAGATACTTAGAACTGAACTTAACTTATACGAAAGTGTCTTGTTTAGTTCATTACGCAGTTTGTTAGAAAAAGAAATGGAGTTGAGTGCTGGTTTACGAGCGGAAAATGAGACCATGAAAACAAAATACCAAGACACGGTGTCCAAAATACACTGCAAGTTGCAAACTGTTTCCAGGTAAACGAATATACAGTCATTAGTTTGATGAAATAACTGAGGTACGTTTTTCTTTTATAGGGAAAATGAACTACTTAAACATCAGTTGAAAAAATATATTGGAGCTGTTCAAGTGCTGAAAAGAGACGGAACTGAAGCACATGAAGGTGATTATTAATTTATTATTGCCCATAAAGAATAAAATGGTTAAGGTTTTGATTTTTTGTAGCGTTGGCTTGTCTAAACCGTGAAAGCAGCTTAGGAATTTCAGACAGAAATAACTTCCACGATTATCACTTTGAGGCAACTGAGTATGAAAAGAAGTTGATCCAAGTAGCTGAAATGCACGGTGAATTGATGGAATTTAATGAAAGACTCCATCGGTTACTTTCTCAAAAGGAATTGGACGTCAGGAGGCTAAGAGAAGAATTAGTAGAACTCAGAGGACCAGTAAACAGTTTCCACTATTTCTCAATAGCAAACATAATTTTAAGTTTTACATTAATAATTGCAGTTTCCAGATGATGCTCTAACATCGGATGACGATATAAGCGTCACTTCCGACTATGACACGTAAGTTTATTAGTAAAAAGTAGAAAATCGAAAAAGTAAAAAAGAATATTTTTTTTATTCTCAGTTCTAGTTTGACTGCAGCCGCAAGGTCGCATATAAATGTATGGATTCCATCAGTGTTTCTCACAGGAAGAGCATCGGATGTACATCACGTTTACCAAGTAACTTTTTGGCTAAATTAATGCCTGAATAATTAAAATTAAAATTGTGAATAAATAAATTCCTCCAAGGTTTATATTCGGATCCGTGATGATGAATGGAATATTTATCGGCGTTACGCCCAGTTTTATGCTTTACATCGTGAATTACGAAGAAAAATTGCACCAGTGAATACATTTGATTTTCCACCAAAAAAAGTCATTGGGAACAAAGTGAGTTTATAACTCGTTAAGATTATAATTATTACTTGAATGGTTTTTGCTAACTTAAAATAGGACACAAAATTTGTTGAAGAACGTCGTAAACGTCTTCAACATTACCTACGTTGTGTGGTTAATTTAATGGTCCAAAACAACAATGAATTAGCTACGAATCCAGATAAAGTATCTCTTATTTCGCTGCTTCCATTTTTTAGGTTTGACTTAGTAATTACAGTTATATCATTAAGAATCACTTGTGACATAGTCTTTTATATTTAGTGAATTTGCTAATAATCAAGGTAGCCAAAGACGAGGTCAAAGGCGCGGTCGTGTGAATCCATTCTTCTCTCGGTCCAACTCTAATCAGCAGACTACAGCTGATGAATCACCAAGCTCTCATTATGCTGGATTATAATGCGTGTGTAACTGACAACTCTTTTTTTAAGTTTTTTTTACGAAAGAAAATGCTCATATTTAAATATTCAATTGTCAATTAAGATCATGATACACTGAACAGTCATCACATAGAAACTTGCTAGATCGATTTTATCGACGTTATCCCTGCTTTTATCATGTGCCATAGGGCACTTCTAGTAGATTAACAGTAAAAACTTAGATATTGAAGATAAAGAATTTTGGCTTTTAGAAATTAAATCGAATTTTAAGATGATAAATCTGGTTTTTTACTTAGATTACTCAAGTTGAGTTGGTGCTTTAGACTCGAGTAAATATTCTTGCCAGATATTTTGATACGGCTTGAAAATTCATTCTTTTAATCAGATTTAACCATACATTTCCTATGATAAATAGTGTGACTGTTTTCAAGTTTGTGTGACATTATTAAATGACCAAAAGCGATGATGACAATTGATAAAACATTAAAAATTATTGCCAGTTCGTATGAGCAAAAGCAAAAGATATTTTATCATTCCTTTATAGTGTACAGTATGAATTTTTTTCTTTTTTAAAATGAATTTTTATTTAAACAATGGAATGTACAGTAATGCTAATTAAATGTATTTAATGAAATCTTTATGTGCAAATACGTTTTTAAAAACTGCGAAAATCTTCTTATGAGATTATTTTTACGTGGTTAAATTCCCATTCACTAATGAAATGTTTTTTGTTGCTTTTTAATAATCAAAAAATTAGCTGACATGGCAAGATGGTGCTTAACCGCAAAAGTCACTTCTTAATTAGCAAAGGGCCAATTCTGATGAATGTACACTAAGCAAAATTCATGGCAAGAATGAAATCAGCAATTCTGAGAATTAGTTTTGGAGAACGTTTGGTTTATATTTAATAGTTAATTTTTAATTAAACTGCTTGTCTTTAAAACAAGAAATTAAATAAAAATAATTTAGTAATTTTTTTTTAATTTTTTAACCAAAACTTATTTTAAACAAAAAAAAAAGTGACCTTAAAATAAATTTAATTAAAATAAGCATTATATGAAATTTAAGCTTCTGTTGCTTTAAAGTCTCCAGAAGTTTTTTTTAAATCGCCAAGATTTCATTTTAAATTTAGGTAAACTTTGTTTTGCTCAACATTTAGATTGGAGTTGACCCAACGTTAATTAAAAGGACAACAAATCTTTCTGGCACTTCCGTTTCTTGAATATATTAATATTATCAGTATGTATATATAAAAATGTGAAATATGTTTAGTAGAAAATAGGCGAAATAGATCTTATTTAATAGGTAATACTAATTTAAAATATAAATGTTAACTTTTAAGACTTTTTCCATGCTAATGATTTCCCAACTTCGTCAACAACAATCACAAACATCTCACTGTCTTTACATTCTAGCTGCTTCCTTAAAAACTGAATTAGCTCGCCATCCTACAAAAAAATATACAAATTTATATTACAATACAATTTTTTTTCATTTTGGAAGATTTACATTTCCAATGACTTCAGGTTTGTCTAATTTGGAGTCTAAGTTGTAGTAATCAGCTCCAATTTTCCTAATGGCAATCCAGTGCTTCCTTTTGATTGGCAGTTGAATTACTCCGAATTTATATTCGCTGGGAATATTTAATATGAATCCCATTATCAAAGGAAGATTTAAACAGAGTGGATCCCTAAATTTAAAACATAATTATTAAACTTACTACATAATGAGCAAATATAGTTAGTTAATTACTTTCTTTTGTCAAACCAGGCCGTCTCGTATTTTTTATTCTGTAAAGCTGCCATTATAACGTTTATATCATAGTTTCCAAGGCCAAAAATACTTCTATGTGGATTAATAAATCTTTCAGGTGATAATCTATCATTAAAAAAGCAATTTTCAGACTTAAGTCGAATTTAGTGCATAAAGTTGGTACAAACTCTATGTAATAATTATATATGTTAAATTTAATACTAAAAAACTAACTTATTTCATAATATCAATGACCTATCAGCTGTTAATTGATAAAAACTAAAGAAAATGAAAGAGAAATAAATCAATAAAACTGATTTTCTGTGCTTCGCATAAGATAACGTACGAATAGCAATATTTCATTAAGTGATATATGATCAAATTGCTATTTTCACGTTAAACAAAATTACTAACCTTAAACAGATACTATCCAGCTGACATTTGCTAAACGCTTTTGGATCTTGAAATAAATTATTCAGCGCATGTAGAGCACAAAGTTCTTTAACCTGAAAGCATAAGAAAGTTAATATTTTAAGCATAAACATTTTAAAAATCGGCAACTTACTTGTCGTTCGTGGTAAACTGGATGCAACTCCTCCATAGTTGACCTCATTACAAAATCAATTGTGTAATTTACTTCACGTTTAGCTTAAACTAACACCTTCATACGACTATTTTGTTTGATGACAAAACATTCAATAAGTTACAAAATAAGATTGCAAATGAGAAAATACCGAGAATTGATCCCTGTTGCAGAACTTCAATGCCGTTCTGGCGAAAATTTAAATGTCCTTGTGGCAATGACGCAGTTAATAATGTGCAACTCAACAGGAATACACAGATTGTCAATTTGTTATGCCCTCACTCAAATGCGATGGTTGACTCACCCAAATGTGTGCAATTAGTAGTGACTTGGCTAATTAAATATTAGTAAGAATAATAATGAACTTATATGTTTAACGCCCCATAAACAAACAGCTGACGAATCATTCTAAATACAGGTCACTCTTGTACTGTACCGGAATTTGTAAATTGAATTAATTACATTATTAAATCAACACACAAACTTTTAAAACTATTTGAAAACATGTTAATACATAACAGAGTCGCACTTACTAATTAAAAATAGAATTCAAATATTAATCATTATTTTTAATTTAAGATAAACATCAAAACTCGAAAGAAATGGTATGGCAAACCGCTCATCAATATCACATTACTCATATAATGTATGGCAAACGATGGTTGTAATATTGTTTTTAAGCATGTTGTACATATTTTCATACTTGCACAAAAACTAGTTTAAGATTGTAATTAACAAACTAATAATTATGCATTATTGTTTAACGTTTACATAATTCTATCTATTATTAATTTCTTTGCATATTCTTTTCATTTAATTTCTTTTGAATGTTATAATTTTTTTAGACCAAAAACGATTGTTCGGACTACAAACCACAAACAAAATTTATAAACTGCTATTAAGATCATGTTTATTATCACTCACATCAAATTTAAAGTTATAGAAATATAAAAATGAAATATTAAAAAAATCTTATCCTATTAGACACTTTGTTTACATCAGAAACTATTTTTTTTTATTATGAAAAGCAGCAAGATCACCACTGATAAAAATTATTTGAAAACTTGCTTAAAAAATTATGTAAGATGGGCATTTCATTTACAATGCTCACATTCCAATTTTATAATTCACCATGAGTAAAAAATATTACCGTAAATAGTTTATTTGACTAAACTTTAACATGAGGCAACTTCATTTAAAAAATTTCCAAACACTTTCATCTGAAATGGTGATCCTTTAAGCTATTTTGATATAAAAATGTGTCGCGGCTCTTAAGTAATAATAAGAGATCGTGGTTGAATAACAACAAACGAATATCAATTCATTACTTTTTCCATTTTACATAAATGTTTACATAAGTGATGAACCCGATTGCTGCTTCCTCTTCGATTTCCATTTCTCAAATCCCCTTAATATTTTTTGCATTTTTGTACTAATCAATCTATAGTACTCGATCTATTGAATCAAAAAAAAATTTAAGAATTAAGCTGTTTACTTTGTAAAGTAGCAATAACAATACTGTATTTCTTAATAATTTCTAAATTCATAATTACTAAGTTACAGAAATAACAAAATGAATCATGTAATAATCCGCACTCATGATACATTTAAAATCAAAAAAAAATTAAAATCTTACACAGTTGGATGCAACCTCAAATATGTCAGCTTCTTCTTTCTTTGCAAACGAAACTAAATTAACTAGTCTTTTATTAGACAGGTTGATCAGTGATTGTGCATTGCTGGGAAGCACCATTTTAACACTGAAAACAAATTCTGTTTAATGCAAAGGTATCGATGGTTATAATCTAGCAAACTTACATTTTATACACTGCACAATTTCTCAAGAATGGCGTTATCGTTTTCCTCAATTTAGGAATTCCTGGTTGATCAGATTGCAGGTTAGATTTTGATAAACGTGATTGCAGTTGCAGCTGGAGTTCCAATAAAAGTAATTGCTGGCTCAGGATATCCAAAGTAAATTGCTGATGCACTTCTGCCAAAATAGACAGAATTTGAGAGCCTGTCAAA
>JAAFCF010007112.1:4556559-4574320 GCA_013389785.1 Helicorthomorpha holstii
AAATAGATTGTTGGCTCAGTTCTGTCAAATGAGATTGATTTTGCAGCTCTGCCAAAAGAGATTGCTGTTGACTTTCTGTTAAAATTGATTGCTGTTGCAGTTCTGACAAAATCTCGTGCAATAGCAGTTCTATTAAAAGAACTTGCAGTTGCGATTCTGTCAAACGAGATTTCTTCTGCAGACTTTTCAAAAGAGTTTGAAGTTGAGCTTCTGTCAAAAAAAATAAGTGTTGTAGTTCTGCCAAAAAAGATTGTTGTTGTAGTTCAATCAAAGAATATTGATGTTGAGGTTCTGTCGAAACATGTTGCTGTTGAGGTTCTGTCGAAACATGTTGCTGTTGAGGTTCTGTCGAAACATGTTGCTGTTGAGGTTCAGTGAAACAATATTGCTGGGAATTGTTTTCCACGTGCTCTCGATTGTTTGAACCAGACTGAAGATTGTCGATTGAACCAACCAACAAATTTTCTATTCGGCAAATTGACACCGCTTTTAAAATCATATTAAGTTAATTAAAACAATATTCGTACCTGCATGTCCCATAGATCCAGATGTTTGAGCATTTTGTGCAGCGTCAATTTCACTGTTATTTTCATTCGCTTGTTTTCGTGGCAAGCAAATTGGACAATCAGACTGAGAACAATTTTTACAGTGTAAAATAATCTGTTTAGTGGAAGTGCAATGCTGCACTGGACATAATTTTCCGTCCTGGCAAGTGGTCGAATGTTTTAAAATATCTTTCATTTTATCACAATCAGGAACCGCGCACTCTTTGTCTTTACTAGCCATCTGATTTTCACTTTTCGGACATTTCTCAATGTGCAATGTTAACTTTAACAGCTGATGAACAAGTCTCTTATGTTCATGGTCTGAAGCAATTGGAATATTAACAATTTAACAACCGCATACAACATAATGTAATCAATGTAGTTACCTGCATCCATCTTAGACCACAATTCTTTTAGTTCATCCATATTCTGATAAACTACAGAGCTATTGTAGATAGTCGACTCAAGTAACAAGTTCTCAACTCAACCACTGACCCATTGTGTCCTTATACATATACTTTAACTCCAGATGTCGACCTGCTCCAAGCGGATCTTTATTTCAAAAGCTTGTCCTTTAAGATTAATATTTTCTCGAAAACGGTACTTTATCCTTTATTTTAACTTTCCAATGGTTAAAGTTCTTATTCTAGTGTTGTAGACACAGATGCAATAGCTTGAATAAAAAGATCAAAATAGCCTTTTAATTTGGGAGGACAAGACGACAATTGTCTATTTTGGTTAAAGCATATGCCAAAGGTTCTCAACGTGTATCAATTTAAAACTAAATGACAAAATATCAGTATTATCATGAAAAGAAATTTCTTATTTCTCAAATTCAACGTTTTTAGTTTTGACTATAAATATTTGGTCAAAAACAGTAACAAGAAAAATCTAGTAACTTAATTAATTTTTAGTACCATTCAATATAAATTTCGATTTTCAATTAAGATAAACATTGTCAAAAATTACAAGAAATCCACACTGCATGGTCCAATGTACAAGATATTGTATGCAGCTAATCAATAATATAACTCGCAATAATATATCGTCTATGCAAACACTTTTCTTTCGATTTCTTTTGAAAGTCATTTATTTTGATGGTACTCGTTCAGGCATATTGATGGTACTTAAGTTATAAAATAGGACAATTATAAATTATTACAAGAAGCTATTAACTATTGAATGTAACAAGAAAATGTGTATTGAGAGTCTCAATGAATATTAAAAAGTTACTGCAATGGCAAAATAACGAACTTCGTGACAAATTTACAATCGAAAAATATTTTTCAAAAAGTATTGCCCAGTTGGATTCTAGCCATTATCTACTTTTCTTTCATACAAAACTAAGTTGCCCATCCTTATGCATCAGAATTTTCGACAAAAAAAGCCTCTTGACCACCGGTACTGTAAACAATTTAAAAAAAAAAAAGTAATGTTTTTCTTATGTATGTTATGTTAATATGTTAAAGCAATATTGGTTATAATCTCGTAAACTTACACTTCGCACTCTCACTAGCTTCTCGATTCAGGCATCATCAATTCCCTCCTATCTTGATTTCCTTCCTGATCAAATTGTTCCTGAGATTCAGTCAAATAATTTTGTTCTGGAGGAATGCTATCTGTTTGAGAATTAACATTAACAGAACACATTGCATTATGTTCATTCGCCATTGCAGTGTGTTGTAACAATGGTCTTTCAGTTTCAAGAGCTTTAGAAGAATTGCCTTCCGAAGATGTTGGTGAGATTGAAGAATGAGGTTGACTTGTAGCTTGTTGCAATTCGGTTCTTACTTGCCCAAGACGTAATCTTGCCCTTGATGCATTGATATCAGCTGGAAATGTTATAGGAGGCCAGCGAAAACTATTCTCTTGCAAACGCGTTGATGGGGATGGAAAATGAGATTGGTTTGTAAATTGTTGTGAATGGGGTCCCAAATGCTGAATAGGTAATCTTGCCCTTAATGCATTGACGTCAGCTGGATGCATTGCATAAGGCTGCCATAATGGATTTTGAATATTAAGAGTGTCATAACAATTGACTTGCGAAGATAGTAGTGCAGCTAGAGAATTAGATTGTGGGGGAAATTGTTGTAAATCGCGTCCGTTATTTACTTCATAGTTTGAAATTAACCGAAAGTAACCCCCTAATAATATAATATTTATACAGTGTTGATATCGCTTTTAAAGTTTAATTCAAACAAAATACGCACCTAGTGATGCCAGTAGCATATCTACAGAGACATTTTTTAGTGGCAAGCAAATCGGACAATCCCACCGAATACAATTGTGCCAGTGAGAAAGAATCAATCTGGTTGAAGTACAATACTCAACGTGGCAAATCATTCCGACAATTCTGCAAGTCTTCATATGGCTTAAAATAAATTTCATTTCAAAACATTGAACAATTGTGCAATTTTGAAATGAGTAGTTTGCATATGCTGGGTAGGGACAGTTTTGCGAGTGAAGGACTAACGCTAATTGGTACCGAATGCGTACTATCCATTCATGACTTGCATTTGGATTTGCTGTAAAATTATAACAATTTAATAACCGTATATAATAAAATACAATATAATTAATGTTAATAACCTGGATTCATCGTCAACAACCGGTCCTCAGTTTACCGTTTAAATTTCCCAAAGTTTGATTACGAACACTGAAGTAGTTTTTAAACACCTGTACTAAAAATTGATAGACACGCCCTTATTGGAAATGCCCTGGTCAAAGTCGGTTAAATACTTCATTGACTTTTGACCTTTGCTTCAAAAATGTTTTAATTTTTTAATATTGCATGTCACCTGACGAATGGGTTTCTATACAGTACAGAATAGTACACAACAACTAACGGTTTCTTCATCGTGATTAATTATACATAAATTTAATTTTAAAAAATTTTTAAGCATAAAAAAATTGGTACTAACCAGTAAGCCAGTCGCCAATAACAATTGAAATCTCAGTCATTTTCTATTGCATTAGTTATTTATTTGATTTAACTCAGAGCCAGCTGATTAAGACAAAATTAATAACCGATTTAAAAATCAAATTTCAAATACTTTCATTGTGACCCATAAAACACGACTTTCATGACAACTGCGAATTACAGTCCAAGAGCCAACTAATCACACGACCATTCACTTCCACAAATTGGCCTTTAGGTATGGTACTAAAATCAATCTTACGGTATTAAAAACAACTTTTGCTAAACTACTGCAATTAAAACTTACATTGGCGGCTGTGTATGATCTTCACTGAATGTTATTTCATTACCAGGAGTATCTTCAAAGCAATTAATACATAAACAATACCTACAATTATACGACATTAATTATAACAATTTCACAACATTAAATTAATTCCTTTCACTTGTTCTGGTAGCTCATATAGTTTGCATCTCTAAGAATAACGCAAAACGGCCTTCCACTACAAAGAAGTATCTGGGGAATTGAATAGAAGTTTTCGATTATAATTGTAGCTAAAAGACTGCAGCACAGATTAAATAAAAATAATGTACAACTATAATATAAAACTCACTGGATTGCCTGGCAATTGTAAATCAACAGGTTGATGAAATGGCAAAGAATAAGAGGCTTGCTGAGAAATGTTCTTTACTAATTTTATCATATGTTGCCGTTGCTCTTCATATTTTAATGCTGAGTGCCCTAATCAGACATTTTAATTCAATATTAATAAACTTATTAATCGTTCAGTGCTTTTTTATTGCTTACATAAATCCTTCTGCTGCTTTTCTAGACTTTTCAAACGTGCTGCCATCAATTTCTTTTGAATTTTAGGAATCCTTTTATCCAGTAAATCAAAGTAGTCAGACTATAAATTGTACAATAAAAAAATTGTAGTACCGGTACTTTTATAATGTACCAAGAGAATACTTATTAATCTAACAACAACAAATCTGTTAGGAAGCATTTAAAAATAATTCGTACCTTGTTGGATGCCAAACGATAGTCTTTTTCTTCCATTATCCTTGCATCCGAAATTAAACTTGTTATTAATGTTGGATCATGAGGATCAAAACTATAACCGCTGGGTAGACTCTTTGCAACTCTATAAACAAACAATTTTAAAAAAATACGATGTTTTCCTATATTAGGTACAGAATATCACAACACTACTGCTCATAATTTAGTAAACTAACAATTTAAGCACCAAATTATTTCTAAAGTCTTCAGATAATGAATCTCTCCAATCTTTGGTTTCTTCCTGATTATACTGGTGTTGCAGTTCTGACAAAGCGGAACACGCTTCATTAGGCTGCAACAATTGTCTTTCAATGTTATCAAGAATGTTAGGAATAAAAGGACTTTGTGAAGATGCTGATGGAATATTTGGTAATTGATCAGAAAGTTGTTGCGGACTGGTTCCCACATGCCTTTGATTGTTTGATCTAGACCGCCGAGTAGTGGTCAAGTCCAAGGGTAAATATCCTTGTAGGTCAATCGCTAATCAAAATTACACAATTTAATACTACTTTTTAAATCACTACTGTATTATTAAATAAGATACTCACATGTCGATGCCATAAGTTCAGTTTTTTAAAGTAGTCTGACTTAGAACAATTATTCCAGTAACTAATAATCTGCTGTATCTTGATGAAGCACAAAATTCCAATTCACAAGGTGTTCTTGTTCACTGTCTTACACGTGGGTAGGGATGAACCACACTACTGTACTCTAAATTCTAATCTGGAGTAGACTCTTTCGGTGACGTCACATAGCCTATACATGACGTCATTGATACAATCCATTCTGGTGTCCGGATAGAATCTCGTCGATGTATCGATGATCGTATTGTATCACTAAGAAAATATCGCGATAAGTCTTTTACCGGTACGTTTAGGAAAGTCACCACTAAGAGGTTTTCATAATTTTTTCGTTTTAATTAGGTTAAATTATGTCAGGTTAATTTAGTCATTTTTCTAGGTTAGGTTAGTTAAAAGTAGGTAATTTTTTTTACCTGTTAAAATTTTTAAAGTTTTTCTGATCGTTAAAGACGTATCGCAAGATTTTCTTAGTGATACAATACGATAATCGATACAACGACGAGGTTTTTTTTTTGTCGAGATTCTATCCGTTAACCGTCGACTCTATGTACAGAGTTGACTATAATTTTTGATACAAAAACCAGAAAATGAGCAAATTTGAAGTTGAAATGTACAATAATAATACACCAATCATTGGGAGGGGTCTACCATTGTGTAGCTGCATTGTTAAAAACAAACTCTAGTCTAGGTATTTTATAAAACGTATGCCCATGTATTTTGTACGAGTACCTGTATCTGCTGAACTTTTGCTAGCCCACAGCATGTGCTAAAAGCAATGCTTTGTATCTTTTCAAATATGATTTTGATCGCGTTACAAAAGAGACACGATACTACCTAGAAGCAATGAATTTTTAAACTAAAACATGGTCAACAGTCACAACATCGAATGCTTACAATGACCTTTCTTGGTGTTTTGAAAGTTGTACAATTGGCAACAGATTATATTTACAGTATTTAACCATAAGGAAGAAAACTATGACCCAAAACCTTTTGTTCAGATTTTGCATTTGCTTCCAACATTGCAAAGTATTTGTCAAAATTGCCAAAGTTATTACAAGAAAGACTACAAGTTTATCTGCCTTACTTAACCGATTGTCGTTAACATGTTATTAAACATAAATTTAACGCAACGATATTAAGTCTTGTACAGCACTACAGTTAGCTTTAAGCAATATTAAATAATTTAATAACGATTTACTGATTTTTCGATCGCCAATTTCTTCTTCGGCTTTTACTGCTAATTTACTCGTTTACGGCAACAAATTCTTGTCACCGTCATATGACAATGAATTTCATCTTATCAATATAACTTGTTATTAAATCAATTAAATATAACTATGGTAGACGTCGCTGGTACTTGTGTTTCTTTTAAATAAATACATTAGTTAACTTGCCATCCTACAATACAATTCAGTTTAGTAATAAATCGCCATGGCTTTATTCTCAATAGCTGTTTCAGTGTTTTCTCATGCTGATTGGCGAATCTATTCAAAAGTCGACTCTCAGGTTTACTCCAGTATCTATCTCTATGAGTCACTTTATAGATTTCGACTTGCAAATAGTCAAGTTAACTTCAACCGACGACTCTTAAAAAGACTAATAGTGTTCAGGGATGCTCTTATAGAGCGGTTTTAACGCTTGCCTTATACAATAATATCAATTACATCGTACGTTTTTGTCAAGTGAACATTTTAGTATTCGACGTTTAGTCCTCGTAAACTTGTGCTGGACAATTTGCGAGTTTACTACAGTATCGGTATCCGGAGTATATGACGCCAACAATATGACCTCAGGAAGATGAAGCCATAAAACATGTCCTACAAAACCATGACGCAAATATAGGTCACCTTCGTTTTCACAATTAATGATGTTAGGTTAGATTAAATTACGTTAGGTTAGATTAAATTCGTTTAAATTAGATTAAATTCGTTTAGATTAGGTTAGTTTAAATTGGGAGATAAACCTACACAAAGGTGACCTATATCCGCGACATGGTTTTGTGGGTCATGTTCCGTGCGACATCTTCCTGAGGTCATATGCCTGGCGTCATATACCCCTAGAACCTACAGTATCTATCTATATTACCAGTACTTGCGAATCTTACTTAACCTAGCCTAACATAATCTAAAGTAACGATTCGCAAGTACGCCAAATGCTATGGGTGAAAGTATCATATAACAAACTTTTCAATAGCAGTCAAATGAAATCACGTACATTAATTGACTTGAGTCAAATTACTTATTATGTTACCTAACATTAATTTTGCTGAATTCTTCCATTTCGACCAAGCCATTCGATGACAATCGCAGCTACTTGATGTACGTGAATCAGCGAATTCCCTATACCGGGTACTGTATATCTTTTACCGGATGAAAACATATGCATATCAGGGCACAATATGTACATTAATTTATTGTAATAAAATATGCAATGACACTTACTGAAGTTAAATGACATCACATAATACAATTGATTATGTTCCGAGTCTTTAATTGACGTCCGACATTTTTCGGCCGCTGCTCGACGTAATACTCACGGCATCGCAAACATTTCTTTATCGTGCTATTTTCACCGTCAAAAACTCGGTTGATCAAGCGCGCACTTGTACTGACCAACATTATTTTACCGCCAAATGACTTTTAGCCAATCAGGGAAAAGGAGAAAACATTTTGTAAACAAAATACGTCACTTATATGATGGTTGTGATGCTCTGTGACGTCATATAAAATTGTAAAAATTCAGTTTTAATTCAATAAAAAATTAATTTATTAATTTTAAGAGATGAAAATAAGCTAGTAAATGATTTTTTATTGTTTTTTATAGGCTATATGTAGTTTGCTTGCTTAAAAATAAATTTTAAAAATTTTTATGTTTTTCAAGTAGAAAACATATCAGCGGATATATGAACTTGATGTTGCATTGCAACTTTCGTTGAAAAGTTTTAAAAAAGTAATTAAAAAGTGCTAAAAACGCTTGCAAACTGCATTCCAGCTATTGAAAACATTAAAAGAAGCTTATTTACGCAACTTTCATAAAAATTGATCAATTTGAACAATTTTTATTTGAATTTTAAAGTTTACGTGAAAGTTGCTGCCGTCAGTGATCGACACAAGTTCGGCATACTTTCTCTGCAAACTCCGTACTCTGTGCTCCGTAAACTTTTGGCGGCAAACAAAAAACGCCAAGTAAAATTAAACATTCGTTTAGATTCAATAAGGCATTTACATGCATTACACACATTATATAATGGCCATAATTGTTTACCCTCTTTAAAACCCCTAACTGCCAGCTTCCTTACATAACTTCTCTTTTAAGAACGGCCAACTTAGACTGAATAAAAGAATATAAAAACTATATAAATAGCATATTGGTGGTTATTCTATTTTGGCTAATATTTATAGTTAAATTCTAGAAAAGTCGTGTACAACTTGATAAGTGCATTAAAGTCAACAGCCTATTAAATGGGGCTTATACATAGCGTGAATACTCACATTTAACATTAATTACCACTTTAACTAGAATTAAAGCACAACTCACGTACAATATTTTATTCTTTCAAGGCGAGTTCATTATTACATATAAAAAAGGGGTGTTACTCCAAGCCTTAAAAATGCATTAGATAGTGCATAATATTGATTGCCTATTATAAGGGGCTTATACATTAAGTGAATACTTAAATTAAACATTATTTGCCACTTATACTAGGATTGCGTAATATGATGATTGTTTTATAACTTTAAGGAGTTCATTAATTTGAATCTACGAGATGATCGTTTTAAATTGGTAAGGATTTATGAAAATAATTTTACAGGAATTAATCAATTTAAAAAAAATTAATTTGGGATTTTTTACTCAGATGAATCGCTGCCGTAGATGTTCAGCACAGGTTCGGCAGCGCATCTCCGAACTCCGTGACCGTAGTATTTGGGCCCCAATGCAATCGTGAGTATAAGATAAATTTATTTATAATAAACATAAATCGCTTATTACTTTATTATTAAATTAATGCATTTTTAAAATAAATTGGTTTTTAGTTTTTTTTTTGTTTAAGTAACATTGAAAGCACAATTTGATTTCAGCAAAAACTTTAAAGGCCCCAGCGACAAACCAAAAATACTCATAGTTACGTCATAAAAACATTGCTTGCGGTGACGTAACTGAGCTTTCTTAACGATGCATCGATCTTCGTTTACGTTCGATATAATACGCAATATCGATGTATCATGCATTTCGATTAATTTATACGTTGCAAGGCATTGCGTTTGATTCTGATTTGTTCGGTAAGGAATTGATTTTATCTTTTTTAATAACATGAAATTGACTTTCTCTATGAATTTTCTATTGCACCATATTTTGACAAGTGTCGTTATATTTGGCTGATGCAAACGGGCGAAATTGTTATGCAATTTCATTGCATTAAATAAGGAAACATTCTCTCAGTACTAACAGATTGAATGTGAAGCTCTCAGCTGACAGACTCAGTGCTGTTGGCTTTCTTAAATTCATTACCATGGATTCTGATTAATATTTGCCAATTTTAATGATACCATCATTAAAACAAGCTTATATACAGACATGCCGTAAAATCAGACTGAAAATTTTAATGTATTTCAAATAATAACGTCATTGTCTGACCTTCATTATTGATCTGCTTTTTTTCATTTTTTTTATTGCAATCTGCAGAGAAATGTGAAGAAATACATGTGATTTTCTGTTCATTAAGACTGAAACATTGACGTACAAGGATTTATTTATGACGTAAGTATTGAAATAATCATAGGTATAAATGTAAACAAATGTTGATGTTGTTGCCATAGAGTCGTCTTTGCACAAAAAAAAGCAACAAAAACGCTTTAAAATGAATACTGTAATTAGAGCAGCACTTCTGTTCAACCTTATCATAAAAAAATTTCATTTATTTTTTCTTACAAACAATGGTGAATCAACTATTATTAACAATTTGTCTGTAAAAGTTGATTGAATTTCAAATGAAAGATGAAATGCTCTGTATTTATGCTAATGTTTCAGCTTTACAATCCAATTTTTTAGCACAAAGGTCTGCATTTTTGCATAATCATTGTTTTATTAAGGAAAAAAAATTAACGCCGTGATCTACTTTAGAGTTTCTTGACTTGACTGTGCATTTGGACGACCTCTTAACACATGGTTTTTAGTTTAATGTGAACTAAACAAGTAGTGGAAAGAAATTAAGTGAAAATTGCTTCCGTGAGGAAACAAAACCTTATATTTTAAATCCAAATTTTGTATTTAAATTTGTTTCCTAAATATCAATTATAACTTTTATGAGTGAAATTAAATATGTTAAAGAAAGCTGGAATGGTGTTCTAGATGTAAAACTATGTTTGAAAAATTTAATACTTTAGTTTTTTTATGTTAAAAAAAGAAACGGGAAAATTCGCCATTCTAACTGATGAGTTTTAGTCTCGTTTCTTTATAGAACTGCATAAAATAGTGCAAAACTTTAAAAAGTCACCCGGTATAATCAAACCTTTAAAAATTGACATTTTATTTTGTTTGTATGACAGTTATTACGATGGCTGCTATAGTTGACCAAACACCAACTAAAGCTGAGGCAACCGCCAGCCTGTTTGCTCCAGCGGCAAAATCTTCAGAAAACTGTAACGGAGACTTAAGTGGCAGGAATGCAATTAACAGCAAAGTATTTTACTTAATTATACAACTGCATTTTCACCAAATTTTACACAAATTTTTAATTAACAGTATGCTCTGGTAAGCCCAAACAACGAACAGTTTGAACATTTATTAGAAACTTTGCACAGGCGGATTGAGGAAGGAAAAGGAGAGACCATTTATGAAATTGGTGCTGAAAATGGTAAGAATTATGCGTTAAATTTTAGTTGAAAGTATCTTCAAATTAGATCTCTGAATATCAGGGGTAAATGGTGAGGGTGACGGCCTAGCAGAAGATGAAATGGAGGCATCTGTTGCAACTCTGCAAAGCCTGGCATCAACTTTGCCTGCTGATTGCGTTTTAATTCGGCAACGAAAAGTAAATGATCAGCGCTGTTTACGAGAATATTTAATCCGTAAACGAGCTGATGAGAAGGATTTTATGGAAGTTCGGTAAATATTTAACCGTCTGAGATTAAAAGTTTTGTTATACAGCAATTTTATTTGCGTGTGTATGAAAAATGTAGTGTGGCTGTAGTTGGCAATGTGGATGCTGGAAAAAGTACTTTGTTGGGCGTGTTAACTCATGGTGAATTGGACAATGGTCGTGGTTTTGCAAGGCAGAAGTTATTCAGGCATAAACATGAGATGGAGAGTGGAAGGACGAGCAGTGTTGGCAATGATATCTTAGGTTTTGACAGTAAAGGAAACGTTGTAAACAAAGCAGAAAGTCACGGAGGTGGGAACTTAGATTGGGTTAAAATATGCCAAGCCTCATCAAAAGTAATACAAATAATTTGTATTTAGTTTGCTCAGAAACTTTTAAAGGTGTTTTTGTGTATAACTAGGTGGTAACATTCATCGATTTAGCTGGGCATGAAAGATACTTGAAAACAACTGTGTTTGGAATGACTGGACATGCGCCCGATTTTTGTATGCTTATGGCAAGTAACTTTTGTATGACGTAAACTTGGTTTTGATACTCCAAAGGCAAAATAATGCTTATTACCAGCTTATTATCTGGTTTTAAAAATATAAATAAAGTGCTGGTAGTTATCCGGTGCTAAATATTGAGCCACTAGGAACTATATCGTCTGTTTTTAAGTCAGATGTAGTGTTTTATAATAACAAATTGGGTATTAATAAGTAATTTTGGCGTTACTACTTTCTAGGAATTACATTTCCTGTCTTTAAGACAAATTGTTTCTTTAGAATTTCAAATTTAACATTTGAGTATTTTTTAAAAGTAGTTTTGGTTACTTTAAGTAGTTCAGAGTACTTGAAGAACTATTAAGTATTTTAGGTACCCTTGATTTCTGAATCTTTCAGTAAAGTTTTCAGACAATGAGCTTTACAGTATTTTTTTTTAATTTTAGGTTGGAGCCAATGCCGGTGTAGTGGGTATGGCAAAAGAACATTTGGGATTAGCACTGGCGTTAAACGTTCCAGTGTTTGTTATTATAACTAAAATAGACATGTGTCCGCCTAATGTTTTACAAGAATCACTCAAGTTATTAATACGAATTCTTAAGTCTCCTGGTTGTCGAAAAATCCCAGTTATGGTCCAAAACTCAGATGACGTTGTACTTTCTGCAACCAACTTTGTGTCGGAAAGGTAATCAAGTTAAACTGCGAAAATGTGGGAACATTATCAAAATCATTACTTTTTTGTGACTGTAGGTTATGTCCTATATTTCAAATTTCAAACGTGACTGGTGAAAACCTGGAATTACTCAAATTATTTTTAAATTTGTTATCACCGCGCTGCACAGCAACTGATGACGAACCTGCTGAATTTCAAATCGATGACACTTATTCAGTTCCTGTAAGCTTTCCTGTTTAGTTTCAAAATTGGCATTATATTTATAAAAAAATGTATTAACCAGGCTTGTTTATACTTTAGGGTGTCGGTACCGTTGTGTCTGGCACAACGTTGAAAGGTCTTATTCGTTTAAATGATGTTTTAATGCTGGGACCAGATGCACTGGGCCAGTTTGTTCCAATACCTATCAAAAGTATACATCGCAAGCGAATGCCGGTGTCTGAAGTTAGAGGCGGCCAAACTGCTTCTTTTTCTCTGAAAAAAGTTTGTTTAAATTTACTGTCAATTCACCATAATTGAAATGTTTAATTTGCGAAATTATTGGCAGATTAAGAGGACGTTTATTCGTAAAGGAATGGTCATGGTATCTCCATCTGTTTCTCCTCAAGCTTGTTGGGAGTTTGAGGGAGAAATTTTAGTTTTGCATCATCCGACAACCATCAGTCCACGATACCAAGCTATGGGTAAATATGGGATTGAATACTCACAGTATTAACGTAGCTTAAAGGACACTGAAATTCAGTTTCTAAGGTAACAGAGTATAGCATCTTAGAGAAAATTTAGAGCTCAATACAAGGATGAAAGACTCAGATTTCTAAGTTTAATACATGATTCAAATGGAGTATCCTAAGCACCAAACCGAATTTGTAGAATAATTAAGTTGATGATAAGGCTAAATTTAGTGCATGAAATGGTCTTGTCTTTAAATACACAATTTGAACACCCAAGCAATAGTTTCTAGTCAATTTAGTTCATTAAATGCCAAATTTTGAAGTTTTACGTCTAAGACAACACAAGAATAGATGTAGATTTTGTAGTTGTAAAATATTTTCGATGTGTTAGGCTCCCAAATTTATCTTCTAAAAATATAATTTATTTATTTATTTTGTATCGCAGTTCATTGTGGCAGCATCAGACAAACTGCATCAATATTGACCATGTCACGCGAATGCTTACGCACAGGTGACAAAGCTAGAGTTCATTTTCGTTTCATAAAAAATCCAGAGTATATTCGCGTTGGTATGCGAATGGTATTCCGTGAAGGCAGAACAAAGGCAGTTGGTAATATTACCAAGTTACTTCATCATGCAAACGCTGGTCAATCGCTGAGTCGTAGTAAGCCAAACAAAATGCAGAGAGGAAACATCACCACAGACACCACAAACGAAGCATCGTCAGAAGCGGAAAAGATTGCAGTTAACAAGAGAGGAAGTATCGGTGGTAGTGGATCTGTTTTGCAAGAACAAAGCCCATCTAAGCATAATATACATGCAAATGCTAATAATTTCAAACACTCAGCATCTTCAAATTAAATCACTTTACGTGTTTCAATGTACTGTTTCACCATTTTGCTTTCATTTGAATTTGAAGACCATTTGAATAACTTCACAAAGTACAAAATTTAAATTGTGTTTACAGCAAAAAAAAGAAAAAAACTTAAAAAAATACTTTAAAAATATCCATAAAGGTAACTGAAAACGCTTAAAGTACTAATATATTCGTTTTGTCAGTTATCAACTTATCATTCATCTTCAGTGCAAAAGAAATAGTCTTAGTTTTAATGTTGTTGTCCATTTAAATTATTTATTATAATAACGTGAAATTGTACATTTAAATACATGGAATTGATTTAATTGAATTTTAAAACAAATCTGCTTGATCTCAAGCAGACTTGAAGAGGTGCGACTTGAAAATTTAAAATATAAAAAAAAAAATTTTAAATAACATTAGCAATTGAAAATCTGGCAAATGTTGAATGCAAATATTGTTATACCCGTATATAATTATAATAAAGAAGCGACAATACTGGTATGAAAATTTATAATTTTTGGACTGTTTTGTTGATATTTGATTAAGAAAATAAAAACTATGATGAAAACATTTTTGTTGATTTTAATTTATGCCATTTCTGCCGGGTGCGCTCATACCTTTCACGGCAAGAAAGGTGCCGCGATTGAGACGCACGCAGTCGGTAGAGAAATATACCGTGGGAAATACGATCACGGCCGTCCGGTTAATAATGCCGTGATGGGTACGAACTCGACCGGCATTCAAATACTTTCATAAACAAATGGCGATAAGCCTGTTGCACAAGAAGACAATATCGTCTAGTAACATGTGGCGTGCGATATATCGTTTTAATGATTATCGTCTAATAACTTTTTAATGTGGTTTTTTTTTAAAATTTTCTTATATTTAAAGATAATTATTGCTTTCTTTGAGCACTAGATGGCAGCTTATACATATTTATCAATCTCTATCCTGCACAATTACTTTATTTATACTGTGAATAATAATTTAATTTAAGAAACTATCATTTTTAATGACAATTTGATTATTGCAATTAATAAACTTTCCACTATTCATTAAGAGAAGTTGAGTGTTATTAAATATTAATTATCACTGAAAAAAAATTTCTTATCAAATTATTAGATTTGTTAATCAACATCATCAGTTGATCACCATTAATTTGGTATTTTTATATTAAAAAATATAGGTAAATTCATTTGTCGTGATTAGCCAAACCAGTGTTTTTGGAAGTTATGTGTGCTACATTAGCATTTGTAAGATTTTACCGGAATTAGAAAAAAAAGTGGAAGAAAGAGCGCCAACTTTTTCTAATATATTTGTTTCTGTTGTTATTATATTGTATGTATACCTGTGTATAATAATATAATAATGAAAGTGAATGCCCTGAATGTTTTTTGGGTTCAATGTCTGACTCAGCAATTGAACAACACCTTTTTTACCACTATCTCTGTCTCTTTTTCCACTTTCTTCTGCCACTTTTACTACATTTTTTATCACTTCAACAAACACAGACCGCTCACTGTTTTAAAACACTAACCTCTATATCAACAAAAACAATATACAAAATGCACGGTACACACGCATTAAACAGTAGCCCAATGAAAAAAAAAATTCAAGTCTTCATAATCAGTTGAAATTCATCAACTGATAAAATTGCATTTGATATCATTTACGCTATAGGGCCTGGAAACAATTACAGTCCTTACCATCATAAAACTTTATCTGGTGACATTATTTTTCTAGTGTAACATGATTTTTTTGTGTACTTTGTTGGTTTTAATTACTGTATATTTGGAATTGCAAATCATTGTTTTGAAATATGTCAGTTTGCTCTGCGCCATCTGTAAGTTAGCACATACAGTATAGTTACAGATATAACTGGTTTAGTTTATTATTTGCACTTCAACATTTGTATTTGAATATTGCGAATATGAATAATACCGTATGTGTTTAACGTGACTTTCACAATACTGTAGTTATCTGCTGGATTCATTTTGACTTAATAATAAAATAGACAAATTACAATTTCAACAGATGTATTTTTATTATTGAAAATTATTAAAAAATATACAAAACATTGTGCAATTTACTCGATTATGCATAGTGAATCCGTTGAGTTTTAATTCTTATGTTTTTTTTTTTTTTTGTGTCACTTTTCTATGCGCCACATAAAAAATTAGGTAAATCACGCCTGTAGGGATGCAATATATTATCAAATTTTAATTATGCTGTTTTTGTTATTCATGAAATATTTCTGAAACCAAATTTGGCTACTGTTTTTTTTTTAACATCAAATATTGACTAGACATTGAGATGATCATTATTTTGCATTGTACTGCACAGTATGCTGTCAGGTGTTTTTCAACTCTGTTTTTAAGGGACGTTAAAAAGCAACGGGAATATCATAAGGAAGAAGTGTAAAAAAAGAGTGGGGGAGGGAGAATTTTTGCAAGTGAGAAGGGGAAATATTTTGGACTGACTTCAAATTTTTTAATGTTATTTAAGGGGCAGTGCTGCTAAATTGCTAATGTCAAACTTACAAACAACACAACAACAAAAAATCCTTTTTATTATTATTCTCCTCAAAACCCTCCTAAAAAAAGAAATTCACTTTTAAAGTTTTACGTAGAAATAAACAAAAGATTTTTATTTCATTGGGGATAGTTAGGGGGAGGTCTAGAGTTGCAAAAGAGGTAAAATTGGTTTCCTCTTTAACATCTTTAAAGAAAATGATGAGAGGAGATTCAAGATTCCTGAAAGATTTTTTTTTACCTGTTGGCTAGTATCTTCAGAGAGAAAAGTGGGATCAAGGACCTCATCAACCAGTATCAGCACCAAACCATTCAGCAACGCCATCTACAAAAACGGGAATGACCTCAAACTGCAGCCATGTATAGGGGTTAATGGCCCTTTTCCAACTTCCAGCTCTAAAAATTACTCTTCAACCGCCTGGGACGTCCCACAAAGCTAAATGTGTACCTGAAATTAAAGGAATTCATAATATGATACACTTTTTCATAGGGAACTAATTACTGAATTTATGGCCATGAATTTTTTTCCCTTAATTTTTTTCTTTTTGAATTACTGTATTGAACTAAGCTTATTTTCCCCTTTTTGTTTTGGAGGTTATTTCTCAATGTATTTCGACATTTTAATTGGATTGATTATTGGTTAGTAATGGATAATTAAAGGATTGTTAAACTTCCCGCGGGACATGATTTGATGTCATTTGGCATTGATTTCGTAAATGTGTCCTAACTTATAAGTTGGTGCTTTAATTGGAAAGTAATTAATTGTGGGTTGGTGACAGGGCAAAGTTGGGAGGGAAACAATTATACTGTACTTAAATATATGTTGATCACATTATCACACGACAGTTTAATGACAATAAATGATTAAGAATAAATTTTGTACGATTTTTGCAATTTTGGTTAATTAGTAACATTACATAGACTAATAAACTTAGTTAAGATAATTATGCTTTAATCTCACATAAAATAATTTTAAGTTATAACTAAAATAAAATGATCAAATTCTTTATGCAATTATTTGATAATAATAAGGTAAACAGAGCAAATTTTAAAATTGTCAAAATTTGGTTTATAAATTGCTGTAGGAAAATCTAATTGTCAAAAAATTAATTAAAATATGAATTAAAATCATAAAATGGCCAAGAAATTGCTAGAACTGTCGTTGGATGATCAAAGTGGTCAAAAATTGCCATAAATCGACATAAGGAGTAAAATGATCATAAAATTCTCAAAAATAGTGTCACAAAATTGTCAAAAAATGATTTAAAATTGAGAAAAAATATACAATATCAAGTACAAAAATTGAAAGAAATTTTTTTTAATGATTGATAGATCAAAAAAA